>JAUCMX010000013.1:1590000-1620000 GCA_033459395.1 Hemibagrus guttatus | reverse complement strand
TGGCACTACTTCCTGTGAGGACCCTTGACATGGAATGCTTGGCTTGGGTCAGTGCTTCGTAAGCAGCCATACAGTTTACTTCGTATCGGTCATATCGGTCATATTTTTGGGCCGCTAGAACGGCTTATCTGCATTTATATTATTTCTTATGTGAAAATTCGTATTGCGATACAACTTTTCGCCTTAAAAACTCGCCTCCAGAACGAATTCAATTCCAATGCCGAGGTTACGCTGTATTAATTGTTTAAATTAGCATTCTGGGATGAAAATTGCTATTTACTTTCAATTTGTTTTACATTCGTATCCATGTGTTTGAGCTCAATTGTTGTTTTTGCTCATTTTCATAAAGCGTGCCAGATCTCTGAGGTCGTCTGGCGTTTAAATAGCAAGTATAACCTTCTGACACGTTGTGGTCATATTGGCATGTGAGATATTCTTCTGTCTAATGTTCTGAAAGCAGCTCAGCCACTCGTTCTCTTTCCCGGTTTCTCCTTTCTTTTCTTTACCTCAAATACCTCAACTGGTTTCGTGAAACATGGGAGCATGCCAGTGGCTTGTGGAATGTGCAGATCTTGGAGCATTTGGGAGGCTTGTGCGTTCGTGTTGTGAGGCATGTCTGTGTGTGCACCTGAGGTTCTGCTTCACTTATCTCTTTGTGGTTTGACAAAACACGGCTCGCAGTTGGACGAAGCAGCAGTTTGACCTCTCCTAAGGATGCAGTGAGCTTTCTCTGACCCTCGTGCTGAGTGCTTTTTGGTGAGGTTTCATGAAAACCACTCAATAGCCTTTTCACTGCAAATAGCCTTTTCTCATTGTATAAAGTAATGCACAGCCTCCGTCTTTAGGATGCTGAGGTTTTCAGCATTCGTTTGGAGCTGAATAAATAAAAGAAAAAAGCTATAAAAGTACAGACATAGAAAAAATGGTGGAATTGCTGATGAAATAAAGGGTCACTGTCCATCTTTCTCCAGGCTACCATGTTATACCATGATATGTGCTTCCATATGATTCATATTGGTCAGTGGACATGTTTCCACAAATTCCAGTTAGCTAATAGGTATTTAAGGGTGTCATTTTCAGGTAAAGACTATCCAGAAACAGCAGCAACGAAGACAGAATTTCAGAAAACGATATTAGAAGCCAAAATAATCCAATTAGCAACGTAACCTCAATAAGCTCCATAACCAAAGAGCAGTTTTATAATAAAAAATAAATCTAAAAAATAAAATGAAAATAAAAAAATTAAAAAAAATCATTGACATGAAAATAAAGAACATAAAAAATAAAATAAACAAAAATAATTCTTTAAGCACAAATTATCCTACAAGCTTAAAGAAACTAAGGATCTATTCTTGAAACACAAATAAGGTTTTCTAAGCAAACAAATAATACAGTAAGGCGAAATAAAGGGTTCTAGAATTAGGTGATGGTTTTAGGAGCAAAAAAAGAGTAATTCTGCATTCTGAGTAATCCAGACAAATCCAGAGTACAGAGACATTAATAAACTAAATAAGTATTTCTTTTATTTAAGTTGAAGTTATTTTTTTATTAGTTGTATTTGCAGAGGCTCTGATTGATAATTAATATCTCGCTTGTGGATGCCATGATGTTGTTTAGTATTTTTATCCCAAACTCAGCTCTGTAGAATTCTGATCTGTCACAGCCTGTACAGTAGAGTTGCTGAGCTGCTTGGTGTGTGTGAGGCAGATGGTGGAAGGCTGCTGGATAATAGATCTCAATATTAACTCTGCTGCATGCTGGGCCTGATGGTGGATGATGCTCGGTTGAGAAGTGTTGACCTTCTGTGCTGTCATTTAGCCCCCCACGCCCCCCTGCACTCCGCTCAGATTACTTTGTTTTACTCAATTAAAGAAGACGGCTGAGCATGACGAAAGCGGACATTTTTCGCCCGGTGACACGCCGCACACTCTCACCTGGACTTGCTTGACATTAGCGCTCTGTCATGGGGTGAAATTGGGAGAAAGATGAAAGGGAAATGGGCCTTTCACTACACTCGCTCAGCTTAATGTAGTGGAGGAGTGACGCTTTCACTGCTGTCTGTCACCGAGAGCTGGAGTGTGTTATCACAGCTAACTCACTGGCACCACTGGAAATGTTTATCATAAAGGAAAGTCTTACATGGAAATGACAGTATCTGGAAGAAAATAGTATCTAGGATATGACTAAAACATCTACTCTACTCCGTAGACGCTATGGCATCTGTACAGGAACATTTTTCAGCAGAAATGAATCGTTTGATTAAACAAATCGTTTAAATGAACTGAAATGTTTAGCTTTACATGTAATATTTTGTTTTAATTAAATACAAATTTTAGGAAAATATTAGCAACAATTTTGAGCACTATACACACTGCCCGGGGTGTACGGCCGTGTATAGTGTGATAAGTGTCATAAAAAAGCCAGCTTTCAGCTTAAAGATCTTATATTACAGAGGTGTCTCATATCTGATGTAGAACAAAACCATGCATATAGAGTGTGGAGTGTGTGTGTGTGTGTGTGTGTGTGTTGGTGGTGCTTAACAGTCAGACGCACACAGATTATGTGCTTGAAGGGCTGGATGTCTCTGCCAACAGTGACAGTTGGGCTGGGAATTGGTGAGATCCGGCTGGAAGAACCCACCGGGGTCTGGGGCCCTCTGCTAGTGGCCTTCAGGGGCAGAAGCGACCCCCAGTGCAGCTCAATGAAGAGCCGCTGATGGCCGAGGCCCTTTATAG
The DNA here is from genome assembly GCA_033459395.1 of Hemibagrus guttatus. Classification (NCBI taxonomy): domain Eukaryota; kingdom Metazoa; phylum Chordata; class Actinopteri; order Siluriformes; family Bagridae; genus Hemibagrus; species Hemibagrus guttatus. The sequence goes on along the minus strand of JAUCMX010000013.1, from coordinate 1,617,265 downwards.
GCAGTGTGCTGATTTGAAGAGTGTCTTTTAACTCCCTCCAGCCCAGGCTTGGACAGACTTTTGTTGATCTTCTCCTCTTTGCTCTCAATGCCCACGCGTTGTCCTGCCAAGATGCCCCTCCCTCCCCCAGCGTATGTCATTTGTTTTACTTTCAGCTAAAAGTTGATGGCTTACCAATAAAGGCCCTGAGTTATCGTTTGATGCGGAGTGTGAAGCATATGGAGAGAGTGTTGTAACAACCAAACAGCATTTTTCTCCTGCTGCTAAATCAAGATGGCAGGGACAGTTGTAGCAAATTAAAAGCCATACGTCAGCCTGATTGAACCATTTGCTGGATGGGGGCATATTTAGACCCCTATCATGTGTGTCACTGGTCATTTTGGCACTTGCATATGTGTGTTGTACTGTGGGTTCTCCCACCCACCTGCAGAACAATGTCAAATCCCCAAACTCTTCCTTCCGGAGCATGGGTTTAGGATGTAGAAATTCCTTTAATCTATCAGTATAAATGTCTCCGTCTTGTCTAGAGCGTGTGCACTTTGACTAATGTTTACTCATGCACAGCATGATGAAAAGCAAGGCATGTCCCCTGGTGCACGAAATTGATAAAGTGTTTGCCTTTGTCTTTCCATCTGTATTTTGTCTCTTTATTTTATTAATATTATTATTTTTTCACAGTGACAGAAGAGAATATGTTAGGAATAGGCTCACCTCTTATGAAAAAGGTGCAGGACGTATTTTTCTGGTCTGATCCGAGTCTGATGATTATGACTGTCATTTTCGGGATGATGTAATTTTGGAATTTATCTGTGTAATGCATTCTCAATGCGTCCTTAGTTATATTGCTAAAATCTTTTGATATTTTTTTCCCTTTTTGTAGACGTACATGGCGCTAGGATTAAGAGTTTTGTGCAAATTGATTAAAAAAAATGAGTTGCTGTTTACTTTTATGTTGTTTTTTATCCCTGGTTTCAAAGCCACTTCGCGGTGTTGTGCTTCTTTTCCTGTGTTTTTGAAGTGTGCTCCAGCGCTAATGCTTTAATGGAGATAATAAGCAGTTCGTACTAAACTGCTTGTCATGCTACAAGAGTGTGTGTGTATATATATATATATATAACTGTAGCGTAGATCTTAACCAGGTTACTTGAAGATTTCTAGGCTGTGTTGTACAAGCTGTATAAAAATTAAAAGCTGATATATGGTATTATAAGATGTAAAGACGTCTGAAATGAAGACGGACAGACTCCAGGTCATTTAAATTGTAAAGAAGTAGTCCGTATTCTTCCTAGAGATGTTTTGTATCACACAAATCACACAAATCTAATCCTAGTGAAATAGATTTTCCTTTCCGTTTCGTTTTCGGTTCATGTCTTCCAGCTGTCCGTCCAGAGCGTTTCATGTAGGCGTTCTTGACCCTTGACCTCCTTCGTCTCGTTGCGTGTGTCAGACAGGGATTTTTTTTTCCCCGTCAGCTGAGGGATCCTGATTGCGATCCCCCCCACCCCCACCCCCATCCTTCACCACCTCGTTACCGACCAACATCTCTGTTTCTGGAGACTCCATTAGGAAGTCCAGAGCGTCCTTGGAAGTCTCCTCTCTCGCCGTATAACTTTTCTCCCCGTCTTCCGACTGTCTACGGCTCTCACGCGCTCATTTTTTCCATCGCAACAAAAGTAGGGCGGAGGTTATTAGGGTGAATTTGATAGAACAGCCCATCTGATGCAATGGAGCGCCCTGTCAGACACAAACAATAGATAAAGTTGGAAATATAATAGGAGGTAAGGAACGGTCTGGTATTCCCAGAGAATGCTCCCTAAAGAGTGAGGAACATTTGTCTGCATATATTTGCAGGGAACACTAGCGGGGAGCGAATGAAGGTCGCAAAAACATAAATCTATTTCCATATTGGAAGAAATTAACCGTGGAAGCAGCAGCGGTTCTGCTATTGTTCCTGCAGGACGTAGTACGGCTTTGAAGACGGGTCTGAGCTCCTGGACGGTTCCTCGAGCGTGCTTTAAGTCTTTAGAGTTTAGTGTAGGTGCTGATTTAGGTTCCGTCACCAGAGGTTTATTGCATAAAATTCCGGATTTAAGGCCAAACATGAAGAATGTAAAGAGGTAACAGATGTTAATGGTTGCGTAAGAGCAGAACGAGGTTCTCTAATGTCGAGCAAAAGGTTTTAATTCAGACTGACCCTGTTTAATTGTAGCAGGCGACGTGGGTGCGGCTGGGGGATTAGGTCTGTGTGTGTGTCACAACTAAAACGAACTAAAAACTTCCTCCAAATCTGAACTCACTGGTGTTACTGAAGCTAATATCTTAGTGTGCACATGTAAATCAGTTCATCTTACAGGGATTACCTGCCTGGGCATCTTACAGTTTGACTTTGAATGATGATTTCAGATGTGTTTAATAATTCCATAGTTTATACAGGTCTATAGTTTAGATTATTTCTAGTGATTATAGTGACTAAAAAAATTTGTGATTTTTTTTTTTAAATTAATAATAAAAAATAAAATTAAATAGTTAGTAGAGATTTAATAAATAGTATTTTTTAAATTAAAAATATTTGATACTGTTGACATTTTTTTTTTCCAGTGGAGAAAACGATCAAGTTATGGTGTTTTATGCATCTATGCAGAATAAGTAGAATTATATATATATATTCCTTTATATTTTAGCATGATTATATTACCTTGTTCATTTCTGGCCAATATTTTACTAATATAATTTTCAACTAATTTTTTGTAATGCTTCTCTTGTGCTTTAAAGTTTCATTTTTATTGATCTTTCTCCTTGCAATTGATTATTTCGATTTTATTTCTATGAAAATGGATTATTTCGATGGTAAGTTCTGGGTTTATTTTACAGCGTGCTGTAAGTATTTGCTTACAATAATTTGCATTTCTGGGTTAAAACCTTCTGCCCATCTCAATTCAAATCTGTTTTTTTATGTTTTGTTTTTATTTTTTAGCCACTGCTTTGTCACACTAAACATTTCACAGTAATGTCAAAAAATTGTTAGTAACAATAGTGCGCTAGACGTACGTGCGCTCCCACACGTGAGTACGGTAGACTAGACAGCCACCTTGTCTGAGCTGTTCACGTCCCACGTTAATCCATGTGAAATATGTCATTTTAATTAAGACTCTCTTCCCATTAATGGAACGAATGCGTGCGTGTCTGTGGAGGTGATTTGGAATTGTCACTTCCGAATTAGATGATGCTTCCTCTCCTGCATTTATTTGAGTGACTGTGATTTAGCTGGAGCTGTGTCAGCGTGCGTGTGTGTGTGTGTGTGTGTGTGTGTGTGTGTGTGTGTGTGAAGTTCAGCAGAGCTCTGTGCTCACACTGGCTTCATTAAAAGCGATTAAGGAATAGGTCAGTTTTCTCTGCTTGAGTTCAGCGTGCCAGATCCAAGGCAATGTGTTCATCTTCATCTGGTCAGGGTCTGCAGCTCTGCTTATCCACTCGGGCAGGAAACAAAAGATGTCATATTTTGTATGTAGACTTGTCTGATTAAACACTGCCATGACTCATATTCATGCTGTTGTTGTCCGTGTGTGTGTGTGTGTGTGTGTGTGTGTGTGTTGTTCGTATAAATCATGTTTGCTGAAGTTGCTGCAGTTTTAATAAACTGTATACATATATATATATATATATATATATATATATATATATATATATTATATGTGTATGTATGTATGTATGTATGTATGTATATGTTTAACAAGTACATTTATTATAGTGTAATATCTATTTTCCTACTTAATCATATCATTCAGTGATTTATGAATTTTGGAGAGGATTTGTTTTTGCGCAGAACTCCATATGGGATGGACCGGAGCTGCTGTCCAGGGAGAGAGATGACAAACACTAACTGTAAACGTGAAATTAATTTTTCAGGGCACTTTGGCCACCTGTCTGCTGAGACGGAGAACAGGGCTTGCCATTTGGTAAGGGCACGGAGCGAGTGTGCCAATGGAGACCAGGTGGGCAAAAATGTCGCCCCATATGTCACCCGATTTGCTGAAGTTATCGCTGCTATTTTCCCTAAGCGACGTATCATCTACAATTTCTGCACTAATGTGTTACCTGTGCAGTCGCGTCATGTTTGACCACCCGAGTGAACGCGGTGGCAAAATCCTCGAGCCGGGCATTTTCAAACAGCGAAAGCATTTGGCTTTGGTTCTAGCAGCTCTGAGTGAGTTAACAGACGGCGCGAACACCTGGACGAGAGAAAAACAGAGCTGCCGAGAGAAGGAGACTGAGAGGAAAGGGAGGGTTGTGCAGATCGGCGCATATTGAAGCGGTCTTGGAAAGAATGATTTCACTCAAGCGTCTCTTTGAATTAAGCTGAGAGAGAACAGCTCTTTGCAGTCATTTGTCTTCCTTAATCATACAGCACGCTGCGTTTTTCAGAGGCGGACCATGATGCACGTTTATGCGCACAGCTGTGCGGTAGGAGCTGAAGGAAACGTGTCCGTCCCTCACGATTACGAGCATTGAACCAGAGGCAGTCTGTCTGAGAACGGCTGTATCGTACCGGAGCCGTTTGCGAGAGAGAGAAGGGCTGATGGTGTTGGAGAAAATCTTTCGGAAGTGGGATTGAAGGATAAAGGAGGGGCTGTAACTCACCGTGGATGTGGGGAGGAAGTTGCCCCATGCTTGTCAGAGTTTTTGCAAGTTGAAAATTGATGGGGCCCACAGGCAGCACGGCTAATTTTAGTTGAAATCACCTAAGTGGTTTGGCTAATTTATCCCTCCTCCTCGCCCTTACCCCCTGGACACCCCTCTCCCTCCCATTGCACCGCCCCTACTTTTCTCTCATCTTCCTTCTTCCTCACTTCCCTCCTTTCCTCTTTTGTCGTTCCCCTTCCTTCTTCACTTCTCTCTTCTCCTCGCCCTCCTTAACTGTCCAGAGCATTAAGTTCTGTCCAGACATAAAGTGACAGAAGAAACAAATGATATCTTCCTCCCATCTTTCTCCCAGCTGGCTCGAACAACTCCGCATACACAGAGCCAGCTCTCGTGTTATAGTTTTATGTCTTTTTTTTTTTTGTTTGTTTTTTTGTGTGTGTAATCCACACATGCACACTATTATAATTTTTCTGTTATAACCGCTTACTCTAACAAACAGAGCTCAGGTTCAGTATCAGACATTGTGTTCTCGCAGACTTGTTCAAGCGCTATAATAAATGCAGAGGTTGCCTGCAAAAGAGAAAAGAAGTGGTAGAGCAGAGCGAGGAAGAAAGGTTAGGTGAAGGAAGAATAGGACGAGTGAGTCATGACCTCTCCTTGTGGAAAAAAATAAAGCACAACCGTCTCTTCATTCTTAAATACTCCAGGTCTGGGATGAATAAAACTTGTGAAAGGGTTGTGGATGTTCTTTAATGTCAGGAAAGGACATTTTACCAATATATATAACATTCTGTATAACATTATATAACAGATCCTTTTCTACCTTTTACTACCTTTTCTATATATTTTTTTGTCTTATTTTTTTTATATTTATTTTCCTATTACAATTTCTCACCATATATTCCCAACATGCCCTATATTTTTTTTATTTTTTTTATTGTATATTATTTGTCGTAATGTTTTACTCTTTTGCCCTATTTTTATTCTTTTTCTCTTATTTTTTATTATTTCACCTTTTTTTTTATTCTTTTTGTCTTGTTTTTTATTCTTTTACCTTTTTTTTATTTACCCTATTTTTTTTTTATTCTTTTTTCATTATTTTGATTCTCAGTAATAAATGGCTCTGTTTTTATATCAAGCACAGTCAAAAAAGCATTTCACTACACGTCATACTGTGTATAAGTGGGGAATGTGACAAATAAAACTTGAATTTGATTTGATAAATTGGTTTTAAAAGTATAAGAGAACGGCAGAAATGCTTCAAACTGCTTACGGTGGTGAAGGAAAGCAGCAGTGAGTTATAAACGGTTCACATTTTCACAACATTCAGACAAATATCCTGAAAATGTTGGATAATAGCGATACCACAAGGATGCTAATTTATGACAGATTTGATTAGAGATCAAATATTAGTGTATTATTACTGATATTGTGTTAATGCTGAAGGGTATGAAGAGTTCGTGCTAACGAATGCATTAAATAATGTCTGTTTAATCTAAAGCATCTGCTATAGAATTATAAATGATGATTTCACTGATGTTGTGTTGTCATTTTTCAGCTCTATTCCCATGTTCATGCGCTCACAAACCACAGCTTATCCCACATTCCTGTTAGCCCTTCCACTTCCAGGAAACAGTCTCTTTTCTCGTGATGCTGCTGCTAGACTGACCCATAAATAAATAAGAAATCATTTCAGCTGCTTAGTCTAGTAAATATCACTAAAGGTTTTTCTATACATAGTGCATGTAAGAAGGTGCGTCCCAAATGGCGTGCTACAAACACACTAAGCACTACACACTACTGTCTATTTTTAGAAGTTTAGAAGGGTATCATAGATTTTTTTAAATGTTAAAACAATAAATCACACGATGTAGGATAAAATATAAAGCCTTCGTTAAGACGGCTTGTCCGACGGAATGTTGTCGGCCATCTTGAATTTTTTTCTCATCAAGCCTCAGCACCTGTTAGCCCCGCCCCTCTTTCGCTACATAAGCAAAGCTGCGAGTGTTGACAGCATGAAGTATCCGACATTCCGCACTTCTTCATCGGTCGATGAACATTACTGCACAGTGAAATTCTTTCTTCACGTATCCCATACTTGGGGGTTGGTGTCAGAGCACAGGGTCAGCCGTGATGCAGTGTCCCTGGAGCAGGGTGAGTCGGGGGCCTTGCTTAAGTTCCCAACGGTGGCAGCTTGGCGGTGCTGGGGCTTGAACCCCGATCACCGACCCAGAGCCTTAACCACTTGACCTACCCACCGCCCCTAAGTAAATGATAACGCTTCTAAAAAACCTCATCATATGAGCAATTTCATGTTTAAACAGCGTGTGCTGGCAGCATTTGACACTTGACTTGCTTAGCTTCAAGTCTAGACTCCTTTATTCCGCCTCTGCATTTGTCCTTCCTCTTATTCTGCAGCCCGAATGTGATGACTTAATCATTTCTGCTTGTTTATTCACAACTCAAGAAATAATAAGACAGAAACTCTACACAAGGGGGTCAGCTTGTCAGCATATTTATATTCAGCACTTGTAGTGCTAATAAGCCAGCGGTGCCTGCGAACACGGGAGCACAGCTGACTTCTAAAGCAGACCACTTGTGGGTTTTTTTTTTTTTCCCTAGGATTTGTATTATTATCTTCTTTAGTGCCACCTAATTGAATTTCAAGCTCTTATCAGGTTGCCGAGGATTAAAGGAAGGACCCAAACAAAAGAATGCCTATTGTATGCGCTCCGTCGTCAGGTGAATGAAACCATGCGACGGCATTTCGTCACCACATAAAGAGCGCTATTGCCAAACGTCAGCGTTAATATCGGGGCCGATCGCTTCCGTCTATTCTTCGTGAAGGAGAGCCGAGGGGAGCTGATAGCGGCGAGTCCATTATGCATTAGATGAGTCCTGTGAACCCTTACATTCAAAATGAGTTTGAGACAGAGGACAGAGTGTCTCCAATTCCCCTCTCAACATTTGTGTCACACTGATAAAAATCATTAGGACAGTCTCTGATTCCCTGTGCCTGTCTGTTAAGTGCCTTCCCTGCTTCCCCATGCTCAGCCGTGTCTCACAGAGCTGAAGAAAATGATATCTTTGCAGTCTTGCGTCGAAGCCAACCGCTCTTGGCAGCGTGAGGTGCACGGCTCTGCTTGCCAAGCACCTGGTCAAACTGAACACAATGAGCAGCTTATGGATGCTGTCCATCCTCAGACATCATTTTTAGCCATGATACGCTGTGAAATGCTCGAGTTTGAAGGGAATTCTTATGGGAAGAACTTGAAAGGAAAAATAAAAGTCAACATTTTTTTTTTCTTTTTTATTCCTGCAGAATTTTTTTTAAGCATTGCTGAGCCTCGCCTGCTTCCCTTCCCCAGACACTAAAGAGGATTTGACTGCTAAGTAGTCTTCTGCTGCCAGTTTTGTCTTTCATAATTAACTCGTCATTGTTTGCGGTTTTGTTTGCCTTTTTATGCTGCTCCGTACAGTCGTGCTTATTTTTTCTGTTATGTATGTTTATTCCGTAATGGATCCTAGGTTAAGAACAATCGAGCTTTTTGCTGTTTGTTTACTCAGAGTGATTTTCTCGATCTGTTAAAATGCTGACATGGAAATGGTTTAAACAGAGAACGGGACTCTAATAGGTTCCCAACCTGTTCTGGCTGAAAATTCTTGCCACTGCGTCCTTCACGTCCGGCTCTTTTGCATCTTTTGCATCATTTAAAAAAAAAAATAATTAAACAACAATTGGAACAAATTTATGATTCAAATCATATGTAATTGTCATACATGAAAGAATACTCATTTAATGATGTTTTTAAGAATTGCTGTGCCTCAGAGCCAACAACTGCCGGCACTCTGCGCTCACCGTGGCTAATGAGAGGACTGGGCTTGTGTGTCACACTCCAGCGTTTTATTGAAGTGAGGCAATGTGGTTGAAAGCATGCATTTTTAACCGCGCACATCCGTATCATTTCTGTCTTTATTCCACTGCCTAGGCATATAATCTACGAATATCTGTTTATTCTAAAATATTATTATTGTAATTATAATAAATATGACTGATTATACAGGTGCATCTCAATAAATTAGAATGTGGTGGAAAAGTTCATTTATTTCAGTAATTCAACTCAAATTGTGAAACTCGTGTATTAAATAAATACAGTGCACACAGACTGAAGTAGTTTAAGTCTTTGGTTCTTTTAATTGTGATGATTTTGGCTCACATTTAACAAAAACCCACCAATTCACTCTCTCAACTAATTAGAATACTTCATAAGACCAATAAAAAAAAACATTTTTAGTGAATTGTTGTCCTTCTGGAAAGTATGTTCATTTACTGTACATGTACTCAATACTTGGTAGGGGCTCCTTTTGCTTTAATTACTGCCTCAATTGGGCGTGGCATGGAGGTGATCAGTTTGTGGCACTGCTGAGGTGGTATGGAAGCCCAGGTTTCTTTGACAGTGGCCTTCAGCTCATCTGCATTTTTTGGTCTCTTGTTTCTCATTTTCCTCTTGACAATACCCCACAGATTCTCTATGGGGTTCAGGTCTGGTGAGTTTGCTGGCCAGTCAAGCACACCAACACCATGGTCATTTAACCAACTTTTGGTGCTTTTGGCAGTGTGGGCAGTGCCAAATCCTGCTGGAAAATGAAATCAGCATCTTCAAAAAGCTGGTCAGCAGAAGGAAGCATGAAGTGCTCCAAAATTTCTTGGTAAACGAGTGCAGTGACTTTGGTTTTCAAAAAACACAATGGACCAACACCAGCAGATGACATTGCACCCCAAATCATCACAGACTGTGGAAACTTAACACTGGACTTCAAGCAACTTGGGCTATGAGCTTCTCCACCCTTCCTCCAGACTCTAGGACCTTGGTTTCCAAATGAAATACAAAACTTGCTCTCATCTGAAAAGAGGACTTTGGACCACTGGGCAACAGTCCAGTTCTTAATCTCCTTAGCCCAGGTAAGACGCCTCTGACGTTGTCTGTGGTTCAGGAGTGGCTTAACAAGAGGAACACGACAACTGTAGCCAAATTCCTTGACACGTCTGTGTGTGGTGGTTCTTGATGCCTTGACCCCAGCCTCAGTCCATTCCTTGTGATGTTCACTCAGATTCTTGAATGGATTTTGCTTGACAATCCTCATAAGGCTGCGGTTCTCTCGGTTGGTTGTGCATCTTTTTCTTCCACACTTTTTCCTTCCACTCAACTTTCACTTTTTCCTTCCACCATGCTTGGATACAGCACTCTGTTAACAGCCAGCTTCTTTGGCAATGAATGTTCGTGGCTTACCCTCCTTGTGAAGGGTGTCAGTGATTGTCTTCTGGACAACCGTCAGGTCAGCAGTCTTCCCCATGATTGTGTAGCCTAGTGAACCAAACTGAGAGACCATTTTGAAGGCTCAGGAAACCTTTGCGGGTGTTTTGAGTTGATTAGCTGATTGGCATGTCACCATATTCTAATTTGTTGAGAGAGTGAATTGGTGGGTTTTTGTTAAATGTGAGCCAAAATCATCACAATTAAAAGAACCAAAGACTTAAACTACTTCAGTCTGTGTGCACTGAATTTATTTAATACACGAGTTTCACAATTTGAGTTGAATTACTGAAATAAATGAACTTTTCCACGACATTCTAATTTATTGAGACGCATCTGTACATGTGTATGATCTGTGTGTAGTATATGATCACAGAAACTTTGTTATAGGAACAATTTCAGATTTTAGCTCAGACTGATGCTCGTGCGTCGTTTAGATCGCAGCCGCGTCCTGTTAAATATAGAATCTCCGATAATTAAAATGTCTCCACGATCTGAACAGAAAGTTCACGTGCGTCATGATACTAAACACATTTCATCAGTCGCACGGAAAACCCTCAGACATGTACGGTGGCCGAGAAGTGCAAAACACAATAACAAAGCCAAAAACACAAGGACGATCCAGACAAAGCGGAAAAGGTAGGTATAGTTTGCGAATGGAATTCTTCCCTCTGATTGGACGAGACATCTGTCACTCAGGATATACAGGAAGTCCAGCAGGCTGCAGCAGTAGAAAGTGGATTGGTGTGTGTATGAACGCAGCTCTGCTCTTATAGCGCTCCTTACATCCTTTAATCTGGAATAGTTTGTTCTTCCCTGAACATACCTGGTGTGTTTTTAGAGATCGCAAACTAATCTTTACGCCATGACACGCTATCAGTATATCCAAAATCACGCCACATGAACGTCCTTCCTCAAAGTAGCGCTGAATGAATTCCACTTTCTTATAAAGATAAATATATATGTTTGTTATTTTCTTTAAAAGATTTAAAGTTGTACTATCAGAAAAAATATGATTTAAAGTGAAGGCAGAACTCCACACATGTATGAGAAATAAAGTTAGATACACAATTTCCTACTTCCTGTATATCCTGAGTGACAGATGTCTCGTCCAATCAGAGGTAAGAATTCCGTTCCATATACCTCCTTTTTCCAGTTTGTCTGAATCGGCCTCGTGTTTTCGGATTTGTTATCGTGTTTTGCACTTCTCGGCCACCGTAGACATGCCATCCTGATTTTATTTATTTATTATTTTTTTTAAGCACAATCTCCTGGTGGTCCAGTGGCAGGATCCCGTGCTCTCGCTGCTGCAGCCTGGGTTCGATTCCCGGGCAGGGAGCTAACCCAGCCACTGAAGGGTTAACTGCCCAGATAAAATGATCAGCTGTGGCGACCCCGAACAGGGAGCAGCCGAAAGATTAATCTCTATTTTTCTAGCCCAGCACACATTTTCCCTAACAGACAATGTACAAACAATAATAGTCAAGAGTAGGAGGTTCCTTAGCTTCTGTTCCTCCTCATTTTGTATGGAACTGCTGGAATTCACACAATGGGCATGGCTTAAACAATGCTTGTTTGCAAAATATGCATAGGCAAGACTGGCATCGAGGAAACAATAATCATTTGTTTAACCACCAAGAAAGCACACCAAAGAGTGTGCCCAAATCCAGATAACACAGGTCCGTGCACGTGATTTAACAACACCACAGCCAGAAACAGCAACGAAGTAAACAAATGCATTTGGCAATACCTATGGGAAAACAAATGAGCACTGGAACGACATCACTGACACCGTGACATTTTACCTGGCCAAGAATATAACAGCCTACAAAAAGAGGGTTTTAAACAACTTGTATAAATAGTTGATCGTTGGTATAACTTTACTGGGTTTTCTTCCAATGTGCACAGCTTACTGTATCAAAACAAACATAAAATAATATAAGAATAATGCAAAACAAATCTGTTCTTAATGTATTAAGTAAAAAAAAAATGCAAATTTATAAATAAAAAAATATATATATTTTCACTCGTCAATCGTCTTCCTATTTCTTATATTAAGACATTAATTGAGGTGACCAAATTTTGATATGGAAAACACTCTAATGTTCTATAATGAATAAAAATCGAACCAGAGCTGAGCTGAGCTGAGCATCGAACCCACAACACTGATGTTTCCCAACACATCCATTACCACTCTACTGTTCTACTATTAATTCACTAATAATCACCTAAATTTAATCCAAAACTTTTTATACTGTAGCTTTAATCAGTACCAACATCCTCACAGTGTAACTGCTCATTAGAAACTTGTTTACAAAATGATTTTTTATTTTTAAATTAAGGAATGCAAATCACGTTTTGTTGAGAAACTGTTTCTGTGTAACGTACATGTTATGTAATATTTTTTCTTAAATCTTAGTGACCACATTCCTTTTTTTCTTTTGTCTGTAAAACCAACATGAAAAAGTAATTGTGATTAATACTGTGCATTGTGATCCAGTCTGGAAAAAAAGGTTGATGTGATATTTTTTTTTTTAGCATAATAGTCCACCCCTAGTATGGATATTCTATTTAGTAACCACACAATAAACAGCACAATTAAGTTTCATTATTTTATTACTTTAAAATCAAAACAGAACCCTTCAAAAATCCCTGCGTCTCCTACACGGTACAGCTCAGGTGAGTGACGTATGTAGGACTGAATGGCATTATCTTGTCCCTAAATTTCTACTCTGCTTGTGGTGCTCCATGACTCTATGTTGTATGGCAAGCTTATTGTTTATCTTTTTCACATTTTCCGAAGCTGCACAGTACATGTTCTTGCTTTAGCGTGTGAGAGATTGAGTCCTGAAAGCCACCGAAGCAGGGATCTAATAATGGACGGTGCAGATGGGGTCTGCTGGAATGGAGCTGTGTGCTGACTCCATGGGGTCGAGGAAAGCACAGAGTGTCAAAGCGACTCCCAGACCGAACGCGCTAGCGGGGAATGGATACCGTCTGGCAGACAGGTTGGCACTCTGCTCTTTCCCCTTCGTACCTGCGCTGGAGGTAGTCCAGGGTTAATTATAGTTGAGCACTTGAGTCTAGTGTCAGCGTGCCGCCGTACAGAGGGGGTGTGTCACACTTCCGTGTCCTAAACAGCAAAGACGAGAGGAAAGGCATGCTCTTCTTTGGCCTAAGTTTCACCGTGCCCTCTGTATAACGGAATAAAAAAAAATATCTTCGTGTAAATCGCGCATAATAACAGGTGTCGTGTGTGTTTGCATTGGTAGAGAGGAATTTCGTCCAGTACTTCCTGCTGGTGGTCGGGGAAAAGAACTTTTTTTTTTTCAAAGTCACCTCTTTTAAGAGGAGCTAAAAGATATTTTTGTTCAGTTCTTCATTTTTCCATTATACACAGGTTGCTTTTCCTATACACAGTGAGGCTCACGATGTCGACTCACGCCGGTGTTCTCTGTCCTAGAAAAAAAAGAACACTTTGCGTTTCAAAAAAGTTTTGTTCTCGCTGCCCGGTTATTTTTACGATGGCCCATTTCTGCGCTTGTTGTGGCATTATTTTGACCTTACGCAGAGCACCTTCTCCCAAGTCAAATTAGCTTTCGCCATTCACAGAAACAGAGTAATGTAATGGCTTGACGTGGGGTTTTTTTTGCTTCTAGAACGTGAAGAAATGGAAGACGTGTGCCATTGGGGTTAATAATATTCCTTCTCTTCAACAAGTACCGAGGGATGCAGGGCGTCCTTGAAAACGACAGCACCTCGCTTTCACACTGCAACTCATTCCGCTGGCTGCCACGTGACCCAAAACGTATATGTAGATGAATATCGATCGTATCTATGGAGACGTTTAAAGTGTCGCACGTCACTGACGAGGTTCTTGTAACGACTGAGAGTAAAAAGCGTAGGAATCTTCGGTGGATCAATAGATGCTCATCAGATCTTTTTTTTTTTAAACAGAATCCAGGCAAAACTGTGAGGACTTAACTCATGCAAGTCAATGAACACCTGGGGCTGAGCTTGCAGAGGTGGCTGAACATGATGAGAGAGAGAAAGGGAGATGTCGAGTGAAAGAGGGAGCTGCGGTCTCTGTGTTCTCGTTTGATAGGATGAGAGGGACTGCGAGCGGAGCTCAGCCTGAGGCCCGCCGAGGTTTGCGCCACCTGTTTGTTTTCCTCCTCATCCGTGCAGAGAGCTTTTAAACGCCTTGCTGTACCCAGCCCCTTGGGACTCAGGGGTGTGAGATCCAACACAAAAAAGGTGACAGAGGAGTCGTGGGTTGTCGTATTAACTTGGGGATTTATGATTTATTAATCTGCATTTCTTTAAATCTGAACCGAAGCGTTGCGAGGTTACCCAGCTCGGTCCCCCCAGGAGTAATCTCGCTGCCGAGAACAATTGAGAAGCGCTGCATTTTTTTGTCTTCTTTAACTGCCGGAAAGTGCTCACTCCATTACTCCTGTGAGTGCAGCTGGGGGACAGGGGCAGTAGAGGCAGAGCAGAGAGAGAGAGAGAGAGGGATGCAAGGGGAACACAAAAGAGGAGAGGATCATGCACGACCCAGCCACAAGAAGTTTGTTATTCCTCCGAGGGCTTTATTTTCATCCTCTGTTACACGACGATTCCTCATTTTTCGGCATATTGTTCTAACGAAGAAGAACAAGGTTCTGCACATGAAGGAGAGTAATAAGAAGCAGTGTTTATGAACACCACCACCACCACTCATTCCTCCGCTTCGTCTGTCTTTCTATAAAATACCGACATGTTTACGTAACAATTTATCGCTCGCACTCATCCCCTCATTCGGGCAGCCTTCGAACGCTTAGTATTGGGGGAAAGAATGTCGCCAATTAGATCTATAGTGTGTAAAGTTTCCTGCACGTGACGGAGCGCTTCTCCTCGGTACCGTGACTGCTTAAATCAAAGTCATTCGCACCTGAAAGCCTGAGATTAGGCGAAAGTCACACTGAAGGTACAGTAATGGCCCGAGGTCTCTACTCCTCCACAGTGGAGACACATTCAGCAGGAGAGAAACAGGGCTGGTGCCAGACAGATCTTTGGCAGGCCTCTCTCTCTTCACTTGGCCGGGTGGTCGATCACACCATCGCAGCCAACAAGACGGTTAAAAAAGCAACAACATGGACGTGCAGGCGGTGGAAGCTGTCAGCATGCAGTAACAATGCTGGTGTTTTACCTCCTTTAGTCATGCAGGATGGATGAGTAATGCATCAGCACCAGGCTGGAGAAGGTGGCGTTAGTTATTTTCATATTAATAATCTGCCACATGTTTGAGTGGCATACTGTATGTTTTTAGAGGTTTCTGTGTGATACTCCACTACATGTGTATCACATAACTGAAGCAAGGATTTAAAGCACAAATTCCTAATCATTGGTTTTCATTGCTTGCTGAGATGAAGTGGTGCTTTTCATCTGTAGGCCAGATCTCGTGAAGACACATGCAGTTGATTATGGTGCTGCATTTTCCATTGGTTTTGTGTCATTCTGAAGCATCTTACATGGCTATCTTTGCAGTGGCATTTGTCATTACGGCATGTTCTGCTTTCCATTTTGCTGTCAAACGGTTTCTAAAAATACTTTTGAGCACAATACTAGGAGAACATGCATCTGGAGTTTTTTTTTTTTAAATGAAGCTTTTTTTGGTCTAGTTTTACACATCCATCCGTCCATCCATCCATTTTCTGAAGCACTTGTCCTACACAGTGTCTCAGGGAACCTGGTGTCTATCCCACGTGTGCCAGCTCATCACAGGTCACAATCACAACCTATTTACACACTACAGACAACTTAGAGATGCCGGTCAGCTCACAATGCATGTCTTTAGACTGAGGGAGGACACCAGAGAACCCTGAGGAAACCCTGAGGAAACCCTGAGGCACGGGTAGAACATGCAAACTCATGGTGGAGGCAGGAATCAAACTACTTGTAAATTTATTTTAAATTCTATTTCATTATTTCTAATTAATAATAACTTAATATTCAATTTAAATGATTACTTTATGTTAGTGAACACTTTATGTTCTCCGATAGCGCAGTAAACGATCATTCTTCCGTGTTCAGTAGCCTTTTCTATCCCGATCAAGGTCACGCCGGTACAGTAAGCAGCACATTATATTTCATTAATGTGCATGTGCTTTGGATTTGTTACTGTAAAGGATAAAATGCATTCAGTGTGTTCACGCTGCTCTGTGATGGACTGATGCCCACTTCACGCCCACCTCACCTCCGTCATGCCCCTGACCAGGATAAAGCACTTACTGAAGATGAAAATGAGCAATAAAATACATTGACACTGTTCTAGTTTCACTTATTTAACCCTGAAAATAATTTCATACTGTTTTTCTTCTCAACGGTGTCATTCATGTCACTACATAGTAACTTCCTGTCACTGATTGAATTACTTCGCTTGAGTTATGATTTTGTCTCCAGACTGTTCGGGCCATTAATCCGATCATGTAATTGATATACTCCGTAATTCTGCCGCCGTGATGTAATGCGTTGACTGTGTGTGAGAGCTTTTTTATTTATTTTTTTCCCACACTGCCAGAAATTTGCATACATTTGCAAACAGAATGTCCTGGACCACATAGATGTCTATTAGGAGCACAAACTTTGAAGAAATATACACAGAGGTTCGTACATGAGTCAGTAGAGGGAAAATTTGTAAGGGAAAGTGTGCTCACTCACATATGGACGGCTAAAATAAGAAGCAAAGCTCTGATTAGAATCGCAGCAGATGGATGTTGGAGGAATAAAAGCGATGCCAGTGTTGTTCTGTGCAGTCAGGTGCCAGGTCTGGGCTCTGAGGAGCAGCGGCGAGCGGAGCAGAGCTGATGTAATGTGACAGCTTTGCTGTTCTCAGAACAGCCACTCCAAGGTCACTTTGGCTGGAGCGCACTCTAGAGAGAGAGAAGGGTGGTATGGTATGTTGCGTTGATCAAAGAATAGTGATTAATACGAATACGAAGTGTGGTGAGAGCGTTTGTGAGTGTTTTTAGCCTACTCGAATATGATGAATGAGATCCACTGCGAGGTTTAAGCCACACAGGGAAACTATCATTCCGTTCTGTTGCTACTCGCGTCACTTCTCCGCCACTTACTGTGCATGCATGTGTTTAAAACAGATTTCAGATCCAGATTTCGCCGTTCAGAAGCTATCCACGGATCCTGTGTGAAGTTCATTAATGAGTTTGACAAAGTTTGAAAATGTCAGTCCTACCTGTAAAGTTTCAGAGGAACCGGAGGCTTTTTTACCCCATGCACGGGCTGCGCAGAGCAGCGTGGTTTGCTAGTTAATAAATCATGCAGGATGAGTTTATCATGGAGATAGAGAAGCCCCCTCTGGGCTCCACTGGGTAACACTGTGTTTCTGGGAGCTGCTATAACACATGATGAAATGCTGCTGTCAAAACCATCACTTTTATAGCTGCAAACTTTTTATCTTTATCCCCGTCAATAGTAGGGTTAGAACACTTGTTTATGAAGTTTATGTTATGCATTGCAAACTAAGAAGGAGGCAAAAAAAAAGGTATTTCTGAACGTGCAGGTAGTATGTGTGAGGAAAAGCGTATTATTATTATTATTATTATTATTATTATTATTATTATTATTATTATTATTCAAATGGAAAAAATTTGCTTTGCTTTTTTCTGGTGTAAAGTTCTGCCTTTATTAAAGACAAAGATTTGCTAAATGCTTTTTATTCTTGTTCAAAACACTTATTTATATTATAGGGATTTTAACCAAATATAAATCATCAAAAACAGATAATGTTTTCTAAATAGAAAAAAGTACTTTCAGGAAGGTTAACAGGGCATCATTTAACAGGCTTTAATTAGGCTACTAGACACCGCTGATATTTCTTTTCTGCTGTTTTGGAGCACTAAACAGATTTACAGACTTACTCTCACTGATGGAACACATTTTGTATGAAGATGCATAAGACACACTGTTACTGAAGGAACATCACATTTATCAGTTTGTTTGTTTTTTTTTTATTTATTTGTATTATGGCAGATTGAATAAAAAGGACAATAAGCACCGATGTCGTTAACCGTACATTAGTGAAGACGCTAGAACAATATACGTTTTTGTCTTTTCCACAACGGCTTACGTCTCAATACGTAATTGCTTCTCAGAACCTACAATTTCGGTCAAGGCTCCCAACTCTTGAGAGTGACTTTGAAGATAGAGGAACACCAGTGCCCCAGTGCTCCGGCAGCGGCGGCGCATTTTAGGGAATAGAGGAGGCAGTAATGGGAATCTCAACTAATGACTTGGGAGAACAAACCTTGGTCTCTTAACATCAAAACCTTATTATTTTTAGCTCTGGCCAATGTTGAGCTTATCGCTGTTACTGGGACTATTCTTTGTGCTATCAGATGTGGAAATTAAAGCTAAATGACTTAAGGGGACGACTGCTCATACTACAAGTAGGCTAGTCTGCCCTTCAACAGAGCTCAACTTGACATCTCTGTCCATTATAAGCTTTCTCTTTTTCTCAGGTTGTTCTTTTGGCAAAAGGAAATGATTCATGTGACCGAAGTGGGGTTTGATCTAACATAAAGACTTAATAACTTACAGCGGTGTTAGCAGGTAAAATGACAGTCTTCCATTTCCTTTCACTACAAATATTTGGACAAATTATAGCCTTGAATGAAATAACACCAAGTTCTTTTTATTTGCTTGCTTTCTTTGTGATTCATAACGCCGCTTTGCTGCCATTCAGTTCCCAGATGACACGCAACATCAAGAGATTCTAGATGAAAATACAACATTTAGTGCAATCAACTACAGACATTTTCATATCTCTCCTGTATGTAAGCTAATTATGCAATGGCATACATCTAAAAACTGAAATAAAAATAAATGACCAGCTTATTCGCCATCTACTTACTTTTCATTATCCTGATACAGGTGCTATGGCCATGACTCGAATATATCTCAACCGTTATAGTTGTAAAAACCCTCAGTGTCCTATGTACAAGTACAAATTGTTTACCGAGGACAAAATCAGTCCACAATACGTCAAGGTCAAAAAAACAGGCCGAGGGCTTTTTCTTTATTCAGGTGGAAATTCCATTTAATTTCTGTGTGCTATTGGTTTATTGATAATGCTTTTGTGTTAAGGGCTTACTTTACCATTCTACAAGGTTGCCAAATTCTTAAATTTTCACTTTTTCTTGTTAGTTTTGGCATCACACTATCTTCTTCTCTGGCAAAGATACATGATAAAGTGCAGCCTTTATGTTAGCAGATTAACACATTCACTTTAAATGCTAAAATGTACATTTCGTGATTAATGGCCAGATTTAGGTGTAGGACTCACTGTTCAAATGATCTTTTAAGCAGGCGTCTTATTTGAAATGGATTATTCTGAACTTCCTTTTTCCAGCATGGTTTGTAGAATCGGTCACACATGGAAACGTGAAAAGAGCAATACTTTATGAAGAAAGGCAAACAAAAATGGGTTAAATGCTCTATTGGTAATGAGAAATGAGATAAACATAAGGACCGGCCTGCGTTAAAAGGACTTATGACATGGCAGATTGTGGTTTTAGTCTTGAATGAAGAGCCACACCCAAGTAGCTGCCTGCTGTTTCGGTCATCTGACTTCTTTCTGGATGTTTCCAAGCCTTTTGACATCACTGAATTGTTGTTCCACTGTACGGGCTACGGTCTTTGTGGAACTTCAGGGGAACAACAGCAGCTCATACCGCAGGACGTGGAAAAACATCATTTTTGAGTATATTCAGCCCCGGGTAGGAAGTGAGCCCACTCATCTTGGCAGTTGTAGCAGTGAGTGCTTAGAAACCTCCAGAGAATCTAGTTTGCAGCTGTAGTTGACCAATGGCCTGCGGGTGGTAGCCAGAGTTGAGGCTTACACTGACCCCCAATCTTTTTAAGAAGTCTCTTCAGACTCTGAATTGAGGGACTTAATCCGTGACTGCATCCTCCATGCTGCTTTACAGCGGAAAGTTAAACTGTATGTTAGCGGTCTGAAATGCAGAAGGTCAAAGATGTAGGTCGTTTTCACGCATGAGGTTTTTTTCCAGACTTGGGGTCATTCTCCCGAAGGAGCGGTCTGGTTGAAAATGCCGGTCTGGGGTGTGCTTCAGCTGAACTAACGTGGTAACGTCCACATGAGATGTGGAAGAATTCGATGCATGGTCAGGAAAATGCCAGAATTAACATGAGAAGTTTCTTCCTAAGAAAGCTTTACTTAAACAGTTGATCAGGGTTGAAGTAAAAAGTGAAATAAAAAATACTTTCAGCAGTATCAAGTATGTGATTCATCAAAAAAGGCAGGAAGCTCAACAAAGACGAAAGGAAAGTTGTGTATCGCAAGGCCATCTCCTACATAGCTCAAGACGTCGCCTATATAGTGCGAGACATCATAAAGCTTCATAACCATCTGAAAGCTAATCCATATGTGAACACTACAGCCCTGATATGGTGACAATTAAAATAGCAAGTCTACACCCTTATTATAACCTTTATTTATTTTTATTTTTCTAATGATCTCCTAGCCTACAATCATACCAAGCTGCTTTCTGTTCTGTTTTTTCATAGCCACTACAATTTTCTAGACTCTTTCAAAACGTCCATCACTGTCAACCCGTGGGTGAACACATCAAAATACAGCAAGTAGCAGTGGTCAAAACTTGTTTTTTTTTTCCTAACACAAGATGCCCTGAAAAGCAGAAAAATCTATAATATAAGTAAAATGATCAGGCCACAGTTGAGTTAGTTAAAAATGAAAAATTACAGGTATTTTTCTAAAGAGGGTAGAGAGAAAAACTGACCGGTGATTCAGGAGGAAATATTAATCTGTAAAAATAAAGTTATAGTTATTATTTCATTTCAAATACAATGCACTGGGACGTGAAGCCAAAACCAAGAATATTGTGTCACTGTGCAGTGGCATTCTCCATTATCTGGTCAATTGGCTGCAAAAATAAACACGAGTGCCAAAGATTGTTATGTGTGTCAGAGGATGTTTTTGTAACTCAATTTAGCTCATATCTACATCAGTCTGTATGAAAGGCCTGTTGTCTTAGAACGCTCTACAATGGAGCATCTTCCTTGTTTATTTAATGGGATGTACTTCAAAGTGGCAGTCAAGGGCAGGGGATGTCAACATGACCAGTGTGGTCAAGTGCATTTCCGTTCGCTGGACGAGTGTTGAGCGAGTGATAGAGGGAGATGCTGATCAACTGTCAATGCTGAAGGAAGCTGGTGTCTCTCAGACAGGTCTTGGTATGACATAGGAAAGCTCTCTCTCTCTCTCTCTCTCTCTCTCTCTCTCTCTCTCTCTTTCTCTTTCAACAAAAATAAAAAAAAAATCCCTCCTCTTCTAGGACAGACTTGAGCTGACAGCACACGGCTCAGCTCCTCTGAGGATACTGGACCCAGACAGGCTGACTTATTTATCTGTATTGTGCGCTATACCCCAGGATCACATAGACTCCTAGGACACGGTGAACTTTTCTTCTGTTATTTCGGTCCTGGATTTACCTTAAAACAACAGATCGTTTATTACCGACGATAACATGCCCTTTTAAGCTGTATAACATGAAGAAGTTCTAAATAGGTTGATTGGATTTATTAGGCCTGAGCTTGAGGCACCGTACAGCATCCTGAAGTTTAGCTCTTTCCCACTCTTTCTAGTATTGGAATAAAGATAAGCAGAGGAAATCTCCAGATGTCTGCCAACAGGCTTTGAAATATATTTAGCAAAATGTTTATGGTGCCGCCGACCTGGGCTGGCTTCTCATTAGCTGATAAACCAGTCGCAAGGGTTTGGGGCGACATTAGTCTTTTGGGTGCTTCTTCAAACACTTCCTATATTTATACTGTACTCATCAAGTGGCAGTGACTTCTTCTCCAGACGCCTTCATGCACATTAAAAAAAAAAAGAAAAAAAGTTGCTTAGTTCAGTGCCACCAAATGAATGCAAAAGTGTGCAGTAAACTTGAGGAGATCAAACACACAGGCGGATGTTGAGATGCTGGCCAGTGTTCTGAGCGCTGCATAATTCATGCTCTCCAACTTGGGTCCTCCCTAATGAGGGTCTTGTGGCTGTTTTTGGATGTTGGATGCACCGAGGGGAAAAGCTTGCTTGTGACACACGCTGAAGCGGCAGAAGCCTCTCAGCACCAGCGCGGAGATGAGAGCCACTGCGTCTAACTAGAGGGAGCACTCAAGGCAGATTTAGTGAGTGCACCTCAAACTGCAATCACTCAATTACTTAGCAGCACATAATCACAGCCAAATTGCTTGGTTTGTTCCAACCTATTGCAGCTAATTACACCATGTCCTAGTGACTAGTCAATTAGGGATGCGTTTTCATTCGAATCATTTCAAGCAACATTAAGCCCAAGGCTAGAGCTTTGCCTTGAAACGCTCAAAAACTAAATGACTTAAATAAACGGTGCATGCATGACCCCTTGACGGTATTTGGAAATCTAGGCGTCGCCTATGTAATTAAAGCATTAGAAATATACACGACTGGTCTGTATACTCTAAATCCTGTGTCGATTATTCTCTTGCATCAGGCGAGGCTTATACCAAAGCAATATTCCTGGCTGTGTAATCAATCGCTGCAACAAAATAGGGATTATCATGCCAGCAGGGATTGCTTTAGAGTGAGCTCTTCCTAATCAAAGCTAGTGTAACCACAGCAGCTATTAATACCAGAAATCCCCTTTACAGTGTGCGCCAGTGTTGCTTAACCATATAGTCACTGCATATACAGTATGCATGCAGTCAGCTCCAGTTAGAGCCTTATCATGCTAACGCTAATGGAAATCCATGAGTATGGTGGAGATACAGTGCAGTCTATGACCATAAGTTTGTCACAGTCACATATGTGCTTGTTGGACCTCTCATTTCTGATTCCATCTCCTTTTACTGTTATAATAAGCTCCAGTCTACTGGGAAGGTTTTTTGCTAGATGCTAGATACAGGGATTTGTGTTCTGTCAGCCACAAGAGCATTAGTGAGATCAGGCATTGATGTCGGGGAGTGCGGTCAGCGTTCCAGTTCATCCCAAAGGTGTTGTGTAGGGTTGAGGTCAGGGCTCTGTGCAGGATGCTCGAGTTCTTCCACTCCAACCTTGGAAAAAAGGATGCACAGGGGAATTCTCATGCTAGAACATGTTTGGGTTCCTTTAGTTTCAGTGAAATCTTAATTTAATGCCACAATACACAAAGGCACTCTGTCTTTCATTCACATATGTCAAGTGTCAACAAACATTTAGCCAGATAGTGTAGCTTAGAGTGACTAATTTTTACTAGTTGCCCAATATGAAGGATTTTCCAAACATTCAAAAACTGTTTCTGGATATTTCTATTTATCTTTGTACAGCAGTGAACGTCAGAGCACACTTCATTTAACTACAAATTAAATCTCCTGCTTCAGTGCTTTTTAGGTTACACTGTTAATGAGTAAATAAATTGGTGCAATAAATGTGCAAAATAATAAACCTCTCTCGAATTGCATTATTATTTTAACATGTACCAATTCATAAAATGTGCATGAAGTGGCAACTCCGCTGAAATCAATGATCCTGCAACTGGGAGTATTTACATTTCTGGCATTTAGCAGAAGCTCTTATCCTTTATCTAATTTTTTTTTATACAAATGATGGGTTAAGGGCCTTGCTCAGGGGCCCAGCAGTGGTAAGCAGGTGGATCTGGGATTCAAACTCACAACCGTCTGATCAGTAGTCCAGCATGTTAACCACTAAGCTACCACATTCCCCATGCTGCATGGCAGATCTGTATAGTGTAGTGAGGGATGGATGTGATGTCTCTAGCAGCATCTGGGAGTTGCATCCAGGAATGAGTGTGGATCTTTAAGATTTGCTGTTGATCTGACTCGAGTCTAAGTCTAAAGTGAGAGGGATTGGATCTTACAAACTGCTCTGGTCACAGAGGAATTCATTCAGCCAAGGTACACGGATTTGATTAAAATTGCAGTAAACTTTTAAAAAACATTAAAAATGACTGCAGGCAGTGTATCACACACACACACACACACACTCACACACACACACGCACGCACCTCTACGCTTCATTCAAAGAGATTTCATAGCATTAATGTTAAATTAAAGCAAAAAAAAAAACTTTTCCTAGTCTATTCATGTGTGGATGACTGTGCAATATTTTTTTTCATATTCAGAAATTACATTTGAATCCTTTACTGTCTGCCTGCATCACCCTCCAGTGTGTAGTCAACATTCCCAGAGTTATGACTAGTGAATGTGTTTGTCGACCAGTCTACACAACCCCAAAATGCAGATTATACTGTACATGTAGTGTATGTGTATTGCAGCCACTAGGAAAATCTATACAACGATGTTAACCCCAATGTGAAAAGGCCAGTCACAGCTGATTCCCATTCCCATCTGACATCTGACCCAGTTGCTGACCATCTATAACACACACACACACACACACACACAAACAAAAAAGAAGAAGTCAGTTCTGGAGTAAATCTGTTCACTTTATTCGATCCCATAGAATAAATACACTGATCAGGCATAACATTATGACCACCTGCCTAATATTGTGTTGGTCCCCCTTGTTTTGCTGCCAAAACAGCCCTGACCCGTCATGCACTGTGTATTCTGATACCTTTCTATCAGAACCAGCATTGACTTCTTCAGCAATTTGAGCAACAGTAGCTCGTCTTTTGGATCGGACCACACGGGCCAGATTAAAAACATATTTAGAGTCATCAGACTTTCACTTCTGTTTTTCATTCAGTTGAATTTCTGAAGTTTTTTATCATCTCAAAGTCTCCGTGCCTTTTCTGATAGATAGATAGATAGATAGATAGATAGATAGATAGATAGATAGATAGATAGATAGATAGATAGATAGACAAGTAGACAGACAGACAGACAGACAGACAGACAGACAGATAGATAGATAGATAGATAGATAGATAGATAGATAGACAGGTAGACAGACAGACAGACAGAAAGATAGATAGATAGATAGATAGATAGATAGATAGATAGACAGACAGACAGACAGATAGATAGATAGACAGACAGACAGACAGACAGACAGAAAGATAGATAGATAGATAGATAGATAGATAGATAGACAGACAGACAGACAGATAGATAGATAGACAGACAGACAAGTAGACAGACAGACAGATAGATAGATAGATAGATAGATAGATAGATAGATAGACAGACAGACAGACAGACAGACAGACGGATAGATAGACAGACAGACAGACAGACAGATAGATAGATAGATAGATAGATAGATAGATAGATAGATAGATAGATAGATAGATAGACAGACAGACAGACAGGTGGATAGATAGATAGATAGATAGATAGACAGACAGACAGACAGACAGATAGATAGATAGATAGATAGACAGGTAGAAAGATAGATAGGTAGATAGATAGATAGATAGATAGATAGATAGATAGATAGATAGATAGATAGATAGATAGATAGATAGATAGATAATAATAGATAGATAGATAGATAGATAGATAGATAGATAGATAGATAGATAGATAGATGATGTTGCTAACTCCACTGTAATAGCTGTCTCAGTGTTGTTAGAATTACAGTCAGGTGACGAGCACAGACAAGCGGACTGATGTAAAGAGTGAAAGGTTCCAGCACAGATGTGTTAAATATGACCGCTAGTGGACCGCCACTCGTCCAGTCAGATTTGTGGAGCAGAAGCGTTGTGTAATGATTGCGTTTAGATGATGGAAATGTGGCTGAGAATAAGGTGGTCCCGAACTGTACTTTGTTTATGTGTGTGTGTGTGTGTGTGTGTGTGTGTGTGTGTTGTGTGTGTGTGTGTGTGTGTGTGTGTGTGTGTGTGTGAATGGTTGTGCTGTGAATATCTGAGACTGTGTGTGTTTGTGTTTGTGTTTGTGTATGTGTATGTGTGTGTGTGTGTGTGTGTGTGTTTGTGTATGTGTGTATATGTGTGAGACAGAGTGTGAGAGTGTGAAGTCAGGACTGTATCAGTGCATGCCTCATGCAGTAATGACACACTAGCTCTTGACACCTCTATTCCCTCTGCTGCAGGTAAGTGTTACTGATTAGAATCTACGAAGGGGAGTGTGTTGGACGATGCCGTGTCCAGTGCTGCCTCCTTCTGCTAACTCCACTCTCCTGAATTGTGAGATACTGTAAAAAAAAACAAAAAAAACAAACACTATTTCCATAGCCATGACAGCATGAGCATTTACTCCCCTTTTATAATTACCGGTTCTGCTGCAACCAGGCAACCTGCATATGAGAGTACCTTGACTGGTCATCAGGTGGAAAAAA
The DNA here is from genome assembly GCA_033459395.1 of Hemibagrus guttatus. Taxonomy (NCBI): domain Eukaryota; kingdom Metazoa; phylum Chordata; class Actinopteri; order Siluriformes; family Bagridae; genus Hemibagrus; species Hemibagrus guttatus. The sequence continues at coordinate 1,590,969 of JAUCMX010000013.1, read as the reverse complement.
AAGTGAGCATTTATCATGGCGAATAATGCGCTAAGAATACGCTTAGCCCTGTGTTTGTGTAGAGCGGCACTGCTGTGTGGATAGGTCCTGCTGCCCTCCAGGTCACTGTGGACACAGCTAGCTCCCTGTTGCCTGCAGATGAACAAACAACGCATGTCAAAGGAAAATCCTACAGCTCCTGTCCCTATACAACCCCCTACCTACACAACCATTTTCAAGACTCTGAAGGTCGGATATGACCCCTAAACGAGCTTTTTTTTTTTGGCTGTGGTCACACACTTTGTCCTCTGTTTCAGCTCCTAGCGCAGTGCTGCTTCCTGGCTGAAAGAAACATGGCTAACATGGCTTGGTTTAGATCAATATGACCTATGTTTAAATTTTAAAATGTGAAAACACAACAACAAATCCGGACAGAATTCTTCCCTCTGATTGGACGAGACATCTGTCACTCAGGATATACAAGAAGTAGGGAATTGTGTATCTAACTTTATTTCTTGTACATGTGTGAAGTTCTGCCTTCACTTTAAATCATTATTTTTTTCAATAGTGTACCTTTAAATCTTTTAAAGAAAATAACAAACATATATATTTATCTTTATAAGAAAATGGAGTTCATTCAGCTGTACTGTGAGGAAGGACGTTCATGTGGCGTGATTTTGGATATACTGATAGCGTGTCATGGCGTAAAGATTAGTTTGCGATCTCTAAAAACACACCAGGTATGTTCGGAAGAACAAACTATTCCAGATTAAAGGATGTAAGAAGCGCTATAAGAGCAGAGCTGCGTTCATACACACACCAATCCACTTTCTACTGCTGCTGGACTTCCTGTATATCCTGAGTGACCGATGTCTCGTCCAGTCACAATAATAGTCCAATATTATAGCAGGGAATCAGAAGGCGATCAGATCAGAGAGAAAAAATATACGCTTGCCATTCTAAGAAAGCCATATTGTGTGTTTATTTATG
>JAUCMX010000013.1:1437500-1587500 GCA_033459395.1 Hemibagrus guttatus | reverse complement strand
CATCTGGGCTTAACAGTCCACTTCAGATAAAGTCATAGCCATATTCGAGACCTCCAGCTTAACACACACTCAAAATTATCTGGGGAAGTGTGAAGTATAAATAATGTGGGTAGTAGGTTTTAATAATAAAAAAATAATATTTTATCTGAGAAGAAAGCAGCAGCAGCAGCAGCTTCCTAATGACATTAATATCAAACAATGCTCTATATTCCTAAACCTCACTGTGTAAAGGGACTTTGGCTATTTTTCTCTCACTCAGTACTTCCATCGAGGATAATGCTAAGTGCTTGACTCCGGTCCGTGACCATATGGCCACCCGATTGGCTTGTGTGTCGCTTAGCGATGGGGGAAATAGGGACCTTACTGTATCATCATTCTCTCTTAATGAGAACGTAGGCAATTACATCCTTTAGAAAAGAGAAGAGCTTTGCAGTTTGGACTTGCTCAGTGAGCCAGTAATGTTTATTGTGTGTTTCTTCTCAGCGTGCCATGGAGAATTTGTTTCCTTTGCATATTGTTAATTCTACAGGAAAATGATTTAAATGGAGTTCTGGTTTTCTGAAGCTTTAACTCATGCAGTGCTAAACCTAGCTGTGGATTCAGTGGATAGTATGGTCAGCATGAATAATTGTTTTTCTCATCTGGATAAATTGAAATAAATTCCAAATAAACAAGCAGCTTTGAGAAAACGCAGCAGTTGTTTGCAGTATGGTGATTGTGGCGCAACGGGATTGTGTGAGGATGATGGAGGTTTGTGTAGAAGATGCAGTGCAGCCTGAGATCTGTCTGTGTCTAGTCTGCAGAGGACAGTCTCTGCTTTCAATCCTTTTCTAGTGTTCAGAAAGTAAAGCAGGAACTCTCGCAGGTTTTGCTCTTTGATGTGCTCCCTGACAGCAGTCATATCTCTGCCACTGAGCCGTTCCATCCCGAGTCGGCGGAGGCAGCGGGGAGAAGGAGACAGAGTTAATTGGTTAGTTACAACATCTAACCCCAGCTCCTGTTTCAAACTTAACTCTCTCTCCATATGGATGTACTTTTCATTAAAAAAATCTAGATACAAACACAAAACAAGACAGAGGACGGTGTATTTTCTGAGCTTTTTTAAGGCAGCCCCACAGTTATTTCATGCTTTGTTGTCAAATTAAACTCTGTATGGAATATAACACATGAGGTGTGCTGTTATGGGAAAATAATCAACGACCACATAAAATATTGTCCAATAATTGTTTTATTCCAGTCATACCAATTTTTAGCAGTTATTACCACACGTTAGAACCACATTCGATGCATATCTGATTATTAGCTATTAATGCATTAAATGCTAGAAACTTGTCTTTTACCAGCTTCCTTTACCTCTCTCTTGAAGTTAATAGTACAGAAAATTCAGCTTGTTGTGCTACTAAGAAACCAAAAAGCACAAAATTCTGTCCTTTTTTAAGAATACCTAAAAAGGCATTTTATTTTAAAGTCCCTGTGAATGAACCGTTACTAGAGAAAATGTGAAATATTAGAAAGTGAACAATAATGTAATTAACATGTGATTAACTATGCAGCGGCTGAAACATAATGCTTAGTGGTTAAGGTGTTGGATTACTGATCAGAAGGTTGTGAGTTTGAATCCCAGGTCTACCAAGTTGCTACTACTGGGCCCATGAGCAAGGCCCTTAACCCTCAGTTGTATAAAATGCGATCAAATAAGTCACTTTGCATCTACTAAATGCCGGAAATGTAAATCTAAAATGAATCAACAACATCGGACCAATCAGATTGGAGGATTCAGCAGCATTGCGGTCTACACTGATATCACGTGGAGTCTTCGTTCATGACAGTGCAGCAGATTCCTCACAAGCTGCTTGGCTAATGAGAGCAATGGCAGGGGTCAGTGAAGGAGCAGTAGCTGCAAAACACACTTAGCAAGCAATGTTACGCTAATCAGAGTGTATAAGGTGATTCAGCTTAAATACAATACAACTGTACGTTTAATTCTAATTTATTTTAACTCCCATATGCAATTCTAAACCTAGTCTAATATATCATTATTTAAATGCTGAAATGAACAAGTATATTAATAATAAGTGTCAATGACGCATTTGTATACTAAGTAATATTATACATTTATACAGAATATGTTTATAGAATTATAATACAGTTCTACACACAAGTTTTGGCACCCCTGTCCAGATAACATATTTTGCTCATTTTTCAAGTAAACACAACCTTTGCAGCTATTTGTTTATAAATATCATCTTTCTGCATATATTATTGCACAGTTATTTTATAATTAATGGTCTTTAAAAAAATAGTAATTGCGGCAAACGGCTTTTCTAAACTCGTCCAAGCTGGTTGTTGAGGTTTAAAGAGTCAGAGGATTTATCACCATCTGGAATTGTTATTCCTAGCGACGGTTATTGACATGTCTAATGAGTCCTAATGAGTCAATTAAGACAAGTTAGTTCTGTTCTGAGATTTTACAGCCGCGAGGGTGACCAAACATTTGCTCATTTGCTCTTTATTTTTTTTATTGTTATAATTTTTTATTATTATTTTAATCAATTAATTCATCATGTTTACATTTTTTCTTTCATCTCAAAACTGAATATAATATATAACTTAGCTGGGGCTTCTAGCTAATTTTTAGGCTTGGAAATATTTCATATATTCTTTAGATACACTGCTTTGCATCATTTCGATGTTCTCAAATATCTAATATGAAGCCAGCATTGTATAACTTGTTTAAGACGTTTTGTAGGAGCCTGTACAGCGAAATAAATTAACACATAAATACATTTCCGATGTTTCCAGAATGATATATTGTACTGTATTATTCTAATGTGACAGAATCGTGACTGAGAAGCCCGGTGTAATAAAAATGACTTGGAAAGCAGTGATCTTGCGCTGAGCGAAAATGACGATAGATAGATAGATATTTGCAGTGTATCAAAGATTTAATAATTTATCGTTTACCCAACAAACGCTTCTGAAATCTAAGTAATACACCTGGTGTGTGAGGCTGAATTATCTAGATCTACATTGTGTACATGTGAACATTTGAAATCTTTTCGTTTGCAAAGCAGAAAACTGCGGCAGAGTTAAAGCAGCAGGAATAGGAACTCCCAGTGGTTTGTGCTGTAAGATTGATGCGAGGCGGCCTATTATCTCCGAGGAGAATGTGCTTTAATGATTTATACCAGCAGGTAGGCCTTGGAGTATTGGCTCTTTTGGGGCCTAGGTTTATTTGGTAACATTTGGCAAATGGAGGACTAGAGAACACATTTTGAGGAAGAAGTGATTCATGGCACAGAGCGGAAGTCATTAGATGAGTGTTTTGTCCCATCAGATTCTGAAGGTCCGCCACTAATGTTCTCCAAACACTGGCATATGACGTTTCATTGCAAACAGCTCTCCCTCAGCCACACAGCTTCGAATATTCATGAATAAAGTTAGACAAACGGTAAAGTCTAAAGATTTTTTAATGGTGGCACATCACATCCACATGCACCCCGAACAGGTTCTACGGTATAGCAGAGCTTCTTGTGGAACTGCAGACTAATTCTTGACAATAACAGTAAATCCATGAGTAGTAACACTCGCAGAAATAAAGATACCTTTTAGCTGAGCTGGTACCATCAATCATGCATCACTCACCTTTACAAATAAACCATACTCTAGAAGCTAATTAGAGGTACACCTTGTGCACCTTCTCTGGTACATCACGTAATGTACAAAACCTTTACAAGTCCTTTGATGGTACCACTGCAGTGACATGGAAAAGTACAGTGTGGTACCTTTATTTCTGAGAGAGTACATGTACATAAAAGCCTGCTGTTGCTGAAGTGCAGCACTGTGCTTGTAATTGATAAAGAGGGTGTGAAACCAAAGAAAAACCAAAGGAAAAAAACAGAGAGAGGGCCTTTCGGTCACTTTTCTTTTGTCAAGCCTATTGCAGCTGGATTGTTGCCAGGACAACAATCTGTCACTACTGAATGGAGTGTATTTGTGAGGGAACAGACTCGCTGCTCTTAGGTTTCCACAGTGTTAAAATTGCTTAGAAAATGACTAATGAAGAGGAATTCAGATCTGCTTTGTGACTCCACTTCACATCACAACGGTTTAAGGTGTCTTTGTGTAATGTGAATCCAATAAGCATGTTTTGAGCAAAAACAAAAAAAAGAAGAAGAAATTAACGGTGCTAATGAAGTTAATCAGGAGACATGGACAGGACTTTATTATTATGGAGCAGTGAGTATGTTAAAGATATAGCTGAGGATTTCTGGGGGTTCTTATGCTTGTTTTTTTTAACAGACAGGGACCTCTTTAACTGTTAAAATAAAATAAAGTAAATAAATAAAAATTAGATGATAATAATAATAATAATAATAATAATAATAATAATAATAATAATAATAATAATATTTAAAATTGGCTAATTATTAAGATGATCTATTTTTTTCTGAACTATCCACACATAGAATTTTTTTTATTAAAAATGATCATTAGATTTCTGTTGACATTATTTACATTACATCATGTGTGATAATATTGTGCTGTGATTTTCACCGCTGTAATAAAATTAGAAAATTATTCACCCCCTGGCTATGCCACCTTGAGGTTTATGGGTGTAGACTGAACCAAGGACAATATAGTGACCTCTTTCTTCTTCTTATTATTATTATTATTACTATTGAAAGCTATTTTTGTTGTGGTATTTTCTCCACAAATTTCCATGCATCACTGTTCTGTTACAGCAAATAATGCACTGCATTATCCTACCCTTTCATCTCCTCCATCTATTTTCTTAGTTTCTAATCTCCTGGACAGATAGGAGCTTTGCCACGACTGGCTCCTTTACACCCATTGGAACCAATTGTTGGAGAAGGGCTGTCTTGGATGGCCCTGGTGGAGCATGGTGGGCCTCATTAGTTAAATCCCCACTGAGAGTGAAAATGTAAAGTGGGAGGGAGAGTAAGACATTTCTGCTTTCTCTCTGTCTTTATTAGGGATCTCTCTGCTTTCTCCACTCTCTCCTCTCCATTCTTTCTCGCAATTTTCTGCATGCATCAGCAATAGCTGAGAGGCCAAGCCACAGCCGCAGTGCTGTTCTGATGCTGCCCCTCCACCCTGAGAGCAAAGCACTGTGGGAGTTTCATAAGGTGAACTCTTACTGATCAGCTAACAAGAGCAGCTTTCTTCTTTGGCTTTGGACCAAATGGAAATGAAAGCTTGCTGTTAAAAGAATCTTGTTCACTGATATATATCAAGAACCTCTCGTTATGGTATGCTGAAATCTGCTTCTTTGTTAGCAGCGACTACTATGTTAGTTGACCGCACCTATAACGAAGGCTTGGGGGAAGAGGGAGTGGTTTGTGGGAGAGGCTGTACATAGCTGCATATCCATTATGCCAACCAAAAAAGAGCACGCCATTTGACCTTTCCCTTCGGTAAGTGGGCTAAAGCTCTTGTTTTGTTGGTAATGACGAAGTGGGAAAAGGGAAGGTAACGGAGGGAAGCAGGTCCCCACTTAACCAGAATTTATCTTTTTGGCACTTAAAGGAGGGGTGTGGAGCACCATTATCTATGGGCTCCCCCCTGAACAAGCAAACAGCCCATTCATTATTATCTCAGGATTAAGGTAGAGCATTAATCCTTCCTGACAGTGAGCCTACTTGTTAAAGCAGCCCAGCTCTCTAACCACAGCAGATGGCTTCCAGCTGTGGCTATCGCAGTGTTAGAACCACAGGTTTAAACCTGTGCTAGCAAACACCTCTGCACTGAGTTGGTAAGTTGGACTTAACGCTTGATTGACATGACTTTCTCCAAATTCCGCCGCCTCAAATGAGTCTCGGGGTCCGCCGCTCCCACCGGATGGGACGAGGTTGCGTCAGCTGAACAAGTGCTCCGCCGAGATGTGAACGTTCCTTATTTCTGGAGGCCTTTCAAAGCGAAAGGTGCTGAGACCCAGACGAGAGGGAGGGATTCATGACGGTTTTGAGGAATGTGCTGTGCTCCGGAGTCACTCCATACGGGGCTGCTGCACCTGCTCTCCGCATGGCCTGCTGTGGCCACTTAGTGCTCAACTCCAGACAAACCATAGACTGCTCAGATGCATCCATGTTTGTGCAGCTTGACCCTGTGCTTTCAGCTTTCCATCATCCCCTGTTCATCGTTCTCTTGTAACTTATAGCTTTGCATCTTGCTCCTGCTTCACTCTTTCTGAGGCCCTGTTCACACACGTCTATACATATTTTCAAAAACATAGATTTTTATCTCTCCTTTTAAAAAAAACCCAAACAAACACATCCACAAAGAGTTTTGAAAATACAGTTTCTCGATCTGCATTGAAACTACTCACATCAGCACACATGCGTAATGAGAGTATGCCATAAACTGTTATGTCAAATGCATCCAAGGAGAACATTAAGCATGCGTATTTGAGCAGAAGTAGAAATGTAGGGAAAAAAACAACAACATCGACATGGATAAACGCAAAATGACAGAATGATTCATTTGTGTCGATGGGGCAATGGTGGCTCAAGTGGTTAAACCTCTGGGTTGTTGATCAGAAGGCTGGGATTCAAGCCCCGGCACTGCCAGTCTGCCACTGTTGGGCAATTGAGCAAGGCCCTTAACGCTTTCTTCTCCTGGGGTGCTGTATCATAGCTGCTCCTGTGCTCTGACCCCAACTTCCTTAGCTATGGGATATTCGAAGAAAAGAATTCCGCTGTGCTGTAATGTATGTGTGGCGATAATAAAGGCTTCTTCTTCAAAATAATGAGGTGAAACTTCTGCTTAAGCTTACACTCGAATACAAGGTCTCACAGTACAGACTGTGGATGCAGTAATAGAACAAAGTGAAACTGGATTATGAATATGTTATCAAAACCCAAAAAGTGTGTGTGTGTGTGTGTTTACATGTTGACCAGACCGACCTCTCCTTTCTCTTTGCCATTCGTTTCTTTGGCTTTCTAACTGTATTTCTCTTTCTCTTAGTCTGTCTCTCCAGTCCGATTGCGTAAGAGGTCCTGATGATTGTTGAGCCAGCTGCTGGGGAGCATGTCCTGACATGAACTGAGCTGCTAAACTGACTCACCCTGAGAGAGAGAGCGGTAGTCTGAGGGGTTTTTAGAGAGAGAGAGAGAGAGGGAGAGGGAGAGGGAGAGAGAGAGAGAGAGGGAGAGGGAGAGAGAGAGGGAGAGGGAGGGAGGGAGGGAGGGAGGGGGAGGGAGAGTCTGAGAGAGACACCCCAGTGTGGTTCACTGCCTCTGGTCAGGCCATTTCCTTTCTCCTCTATAACAAATCCCACCACTTCTTGACCACTGCTGGAAGAGCATGTGTGATTATTTGAGTAAGACCACGTTAACATTAACATTAATTTCCTTCGATATATGTTTGTATTTTGACTCAGTTCATTTATCATCCTCTTTCCTAACCTAAAGTGACTCTTTTGCAGTACACATTATTTGGATGGATGACCGTGCAGCCGTGCCGAGCGAACGTTATACAGCATATCGTCTGTAACCTCATGGCTTTAGTCTCTACTTCAGACTTCGCTGTAAAAGCAAATAGATTTTAGTGACAACCTGTTGTAGAAGCTACTACTTTTCTTTTAGTATATCTGCACATTTTACGTGAGCAGTTTGTCTAAGATCTTCTACGGTTGGCTACAATCCTGTAAACTGCAGGGAAAAGCAGGCAGGATGGTGGATTGGAGCCAGATGCTGAGTGATACCCAAGACTGCCACCATAGGGCAAATTTACTAAGAAACAAATTCCAGACGTGTTCGTAATTCATTCATTAGTCTGTCTTGGGATGTCTAGATTCAATTTTTTTGTTTCTCGACTTGTCTGTATACGGCACATTTGAAAAAAACCCATACTTCCTGTGTACTGCATTACTTCAGCTCAGACCATTCAGGTAGAGTGATTCATATGAGAGGCCATATTATACTGTAAACAATAAAAATCATTCATTCTAAATGGAAAGATATGTTCAGGTAGCTTTTACATGTCATGAGCAAATACAAAAACATTCCTTTTTCCTTTTGAAACAAATAATTAGTAAAAAAAAAAAAAACAACAACAATAAATTAAAAATAATTAAAAAAAATAAAAACAAACCATGCATTCATTTAGCACATATTTAGATTTTTACAAAAATAAACAAAAATAGCTGTAACCTTATTTATTTTATTTCATTTATTTGAGTTTTGTTTGTTTAGAAAAATTTAAAAATTGTACCATGTATTTTTTTTTCATCTTTCTTTTTAAAAATGTAAATAAATAAATTAATTAAAAAATAAATAAATAAAAACAAGCATGCATGTAGCACACATTCACACACATTTTTACAAAAATAAACAAAAGTAGCTCTAACCTTATTTATTTATTTATTTTTATTTTATTTATTTATTTGAGTTTTATTTGTTTAAAAAAATTTAACCATGTAATTCTTTTCTTCTTTATTTGGATCTCATAATATTTAGCTAGAAATACCATATGTTCCTATGTTCTTTAGTGTATTTTCTTATCTGATCATGTGTACTGTATATACTGTGCAAACACACACACACACACACACTGACCTGTGGACAGCAACAATCCAAGTACCAGACTTTTATCAAACCTTGCTGACCTTGCAATCATTATCCTTTTTTGTCATGGCTCACGGTTTCTACCCTGAAAATATTCTCCATCCACCATTTTGCCATGTCTTCCATGCAGGAGCTTTATCTTCGCTCTCCTCAGAGACTGCTATACAGCCAGTCTGCTTCCCCCATGGCACCACAGCAGACATCTATATGCACTCTCACTCACTTAATTATTTAGTACAAAATGAAACAATGGAATCTGCAGAGACTAAAGACGAGCTGTCATTGTTCTGAGACTTATCAGTGTCTCACACAAGTAGAGTAAGTTAATCATATACTGGCTTAGCCTTAGAGCTTTATTCCACATCTGTGCTTTAACAGCAGGTGCAGTGTGTACCATGCTTGTACAGCATTGTCAGAGTTATTCTACCGGATTGTGTAATAGTTTTCACCGGCTCACGTTAGACTCGGTGAGAGAAGATTGAGCAGGAGAATGCTTGTCAAGGTGTACGTAAGAGCGGAAAGGAAATGTCCAAACATTAAAAATGGGGCTTATCCTTCCTGCTTTGTCACAAGCATCAGTTCCTCGAGCTCTAAAGGACTAGGTGTTGTCTATAGCGCTGTTTACGATGCACTAAGCTGTATTTTATAACACATTACACAATTGACTTCATTATCTAGATTTCTGAAACCAAGATAACATTTTGTTTTAGATGAACATGATAAATTATCATGTGTTCCTCATGTGAATGAATTGCATTGCCTATTGCATGGCCTACACATGAAGAAAAATCTATTTTAAAACTAAAAAGTTTGGTATATATTTTCTAAGGTCCTAATTTGTATCAGTGGTAAAAAAAAAAAAATAGCATTCAACATAAATGCTTATATTCTGATCTGGCGATGATGTTTGTGCAGGGAAATGCACTTGCATATAGCCAACAACTTAAAACTTACCTGTATTTTCTTGAGTATAAGTTTTAGAGAAAGGGTTAGAGTCTCGACCACTGCTTTAGAAAGGAGATTTTACAATCTGGTGTCAATTAGATGAGGTTTCCTTTCGAGTCTGGTTCCTCTTAAGGTTTCTTCCTCATATCGTCTCAGGGACTTTTTCCTTCATCACCGTCGCCTCTGGATCGCTCATTGTGTCATGAATATAAACCTACCTTTTAAATGTCATAGTTTTTAGTCTGAATTTATATATTCCTGTAAAGCAGCTTTCCTAGAGTGTCTTAAAACTCACAAAACAGTGCTGGGCTTTAAATTTTTTTGCTTTGTCTTTGTTTCTCTCTCTTTTTGTTTTGTTTTTAACTTCTCACTTCACACATAACTCAACACCGAATATAGCCCTTAGTGCAGCAGCCTTTTAGAAAAATTCACACCTTAGTGCCCTCAGGTGGCTTGCGTTACACAAAAATACTACGTCCGCTGAATGAAAAACAGTCCACACAGTTCCACTAGATCACCTGGGTGTTAATAATACACTGCATCGCGCTGAATTCCCCGTGGTGTACAGACTGTGTGCACTAAAATTATACAAACTGGGACAAAGTGAACTCGTTGATGGACACACAACAGGTTTTAAATGGCACCCAGTTAATCAGAGAGGTTCTTCGTCACCTATTAATCACTTTGTCCTGATCTTCTCTGGGCTCTGTTAGCCATCCGGCTCTGTCCACCTGCCTGGTACTAGCGATATTCAAACATACGTAAGCAAGCAGCAGAACTGACTTGTGCGGACAATTACGGCCCCAAATCATCTGAACAGCAGTGTGTGGAGGTATTTTGGGTTCTACACTATAGATGGCAGTCAAAGATAAGGCTGCTTGTCAAAAAATCCTTTGTTTCAGACGTCCACGAGACTCACCTGTTGATTATTTTGTATTTTTTCTATTTATATTTTTTCATATATTTTTTGTTTAAATTTGATATTTTATTTATTTATTTAATAATGTTAAAAAAATAAATAAAAATTGGACAATGTAATTTTTGGCTTATTTTCCCTAATTTTTTTTTAAAAAAATTTAAAAATTTAAAATAAAAATATATGCGTCTATTTAGAACATATTTACATAGATTTCTACAAAAATAAACAAAAATAGCTGTAACCATATTTGTTTGTTTGTTTGTTTTATATTTATTTTATATTTTTAAATAGTTATATTTTTAATAGGTTTTTAATCTATACTTGATATTTTATTTATTTATTTATTTATTTAAAAATGTTAAAAAAAAAAAAAAAAAAAGAATTGGACCATGTATTTTTTTTTTCTTTCTTATAAAAACACACATCCATTTAGCACATATTCACATAGATTTCTACAAAAATATTTGTTTATATTAAAAATATATTGTTTGTTTGTTTTATATTTATTTTGTATTGTTTATGTTTATATTTTTGAATATATTTTTATCTATATTTGATATTTTATTTATTTATTTAAAAATGTAAAAATAAATAAATAAATAAATAAATAAAATTGGACCAAAATTTAGATTGTCAATTTTTTCTTCTTTCTTCTAAAACATCTAAAAAAAACATGCATCCATTTAGCACATATTCACATAGATTTTTTTTACAAAAATTAACAAAAATAGCTGTAACCTTTATTTATTTAGTTAGTTATTTATTTATTTGAGTTTTGTTTGTTTAAAATTTTCAACAAATTGGACCATGTAATTCTTTTCTTCTTAATTTGTCTCTCTTAATATTTAGGTAGAAATACCATATGTTGCGATGTTCTTCAGTGTATCTTCTTATCTGTACATGTGTACTGTATATAGTGTACACACACACACACACACATACACACACACACACACACACACACACACACACACACTGACCTGTGTACAACAAGAAGGCAAATACCAGACTTTTACCAAACCTCGCTGACCTTGCACTCGTTATCCTTCTCTTCTTTCTTCTCCTGCAAATTTTGACAGCATCATGAGAGCAGCCTGAACTGGAGATTTCTTGAATATTGACACCAAACTACACACCACATGTAAATGTACAACAGCGTGATCTAAGCGTTGATTCATTGGTAGATTAGGAGGGCTACTAAAAAAACTAGCTTTATGCTTTTCAATGGATTATATCTCAATGGGAACGCATGCCAATGGTCTCCGTGGCTTCTGGTTCCCTCCATCGCTATGGGATGGAGCCTAAAAGCACTTGGCCTGCTTAATCCCTGCTGGAAGCTAGATTCTGTCTTTAATTCCCTTCCTCAAGACAGAGCTCCTCATCGTGAGGATGCAGTGACAGAAGCGATGGATGATAATAATAATGAAGCGTTTTTACAAATTCAAAGTGAACGAATCGAAATTTATCGGATGTTTTTATTTTCATTATTATTCATTTTCTATTAATATTTGTTTGTTATTGACTTTAGAATTTTTTTAAATATAATATATAGAATTATAATATATTTTTTATTATCATTTATAATGTATATAATTTTATTTATTTATTTATTTATTTATTTATTTATTTATTTATTTATCATTAATGGAGTTCATTCGTATGACAATTCATACCAGTGTACTCTAAGAAGAAATATTTATGTTGAAAAAAAAATAACAGCGCCTTTTTTTTTTTTAAAAATAAAAAAATAAATTAACATCTACAAAATCGTTATGCCGTTTTCTCCAAAATAGCAGTACGCTCGCAGATCAAAGCCATTTTTTCTTACATCCATCAGCCTTTTAGAAAATAACTTTCAAGATAAATAAACCATTTTATCAAAGTGCTTTCTCTTTTCGCAGCCCATCCCACATGTTATAACCACACACACACACACACACACACACACACACACACACACACACACACACGTACACATACACAAAATAACCTTTGTAGTCTCGCTCTGGCTGATATGGGTGGATGTGACAGATGCCAGCTAATTCTGAACCATCTGACACACCCACAGGGGTCTAAGCGTGAGCCCCGAACACACACACACACACACACACACAGGCACACACACACACACAGGCACCCTGTCTCTCAACCTGTATACACAAAGCCCATTTTTTATTTTATTGTGAAAGAATCTGCCACCAAAGCACTCCAGTCTGGCAGGGATACCAGCGGGCTGCATGTCTTGTCATTCTCAGAATGCTGGTGCTTTTTTACAACCAGGAAGTTCCATTAGAAGCTCATGTTAAAAAAAAAAAAAGAAGAAAAAAAAAAGGCAGCACTCGGCCTGGGGTTGCTGCAAAGAGGGTTTTGAGTGCCGTGTGCTAACACACTGGAACACATAAATCAATAGGCACCTGTGGGAATAAGGTGTGAGGCTGGGGACACACAGAGAAGAAGAAGAAGAAGAAGGTCCCTCATGTTTTAGAGTCCTTTTTTTTTTTATGAAGCAGCGTCGGTCCCTCAGTGGCACTGAGAGCCTGTGCTAACATGAAGAGGCATCCTGTGATATCAGTTCTGAATAACAAGATAGACTGGTGCAGTCTGGAGCTGCTTAACAGCACCATCTGAGAAGTGCTTCTGTCCTGGAGGAGACTGCTCTCTTATCACTGATTCCACACACACACACACACACACACACACACACACACACAGAGAGATGCTTGTCTTACTATCCTTCTGAGGACCTAATTTGATATAATTATTAAAATGCAGCTATGTCTACGCATGCATCTACACGTACATGCCCACACACAGTAACTAGAATCTCTCTTAGTGTTTTTATTTTCTTCATGTTTCCTCACAGGGACCAGACTAACGTCCACATGAGGTCAACGCTGTCAGATTCCTATTCTTGTGGTACATTTGGTCCTCACACAGATTTAAAACACAGTCTAGAGCACACACACAGACAAACACATATAGATGCACACAGGCTACAACACACACACACACACACACACAGATGCACACAGTCTAGAGCACACACAAACAAACACATATACATGCACACAGGCTACAACACACACACACACACACACACACACACAGTCTAGAGCACACACACAGATGCGCACATGTACACAGGCTACAACACACACACACACACACACACAAAGTCTAGTGCACACACACAGACACACAAATACATGCACACAGGCTACAACACACACACACACACACACACACAGTCTAGAGCACACACAGATGCACACATGTACACAGGCTACAACACACACACACACACACACACAAAGTCTAGAGCACACACACAGATGCACACATACACATGTACACAGGCTACAACACACACACAGTCTAGTGCACACACACAGACAAACACATATACATGCACACAGGCTACAACACACACACACACACACACACACACACACAGTCTAGAGTACACACACAGATGCACACATGTACACAGGCTACAACACACACACACAAGGTCTAGTAGACACACACATATACATGCACACAGACTACAACACACACACACACACAGTCTAGAGCACACACACAGATGCACACATACACATGTACACAGGCTACAACACACACACAGTCTAGTGCACACACACAGACACACACATATATATGCACACAGGCTACAACACACACACACACAGTCTAGAGCACACACACAAATGCGCACATGTACACAGGCTACAACACACACACACACACACACAAAATCTAGTGCACACACACAGACACACACATATACATGCACACA
Organism: Hemibagrus guttatus; assembly: GCA_033459395.1. NCBI lineage: Eukaryota > Metazoa > Chordata > Actinopteri > Siluriformes > Bagridae > Hemibagrus > Hemibagrus guttatus. Next base: position 1,573,249 of record JAUCMX010000013.1, on the reverse strand, counting down.
GGCTACAACACACACACACACACACACACAGTCTAGAGCACACATACAAATGCGCACATGTACACAGGCTACAACACACACACACACACACACACACACACACACACAAAATCTAGTGCACACACACAGACACACACATATACATGCACACAGGCTACAACACACACACACACACACACACACACACACAGTCTAGAGCACACACACAGATGCACACATACACATGTACACAGGCTACAACACACACACAGTCTAGTGCACACACACAGACGCACACATATACATGCACACAGGCTACAACACACACACACAGTCTAGAGCACACATACAAATGCGCACATGTACACAGGCTACAACACACACACACACACACACACAAAATCTAGTGCACACACACAGACACACACATATACATGCACACAGGCTACAACACACACACACAAAGTCTAGTGCACACACACAGACACACACATATACATGCACACAGGCTACAACACACACACACACACACACACACAGTCTAGAGTACACACACAGATGCACACATGTACACAGGCTACAACACACACACACACACACACACAAAGTCTAGTGCACACACACAGACACACACATATACATGCACACAGGCTACAACACACACACACACACACACACACACACACACAGTCTAGAGTACACACACAGATGCACACATACACATGTACACAGGCTACAACACACACACAGTCTAGTGCACACACACAGACACACACATATACATGCACACAGGCTACAACACACACACACAGAGTCTAGAGCACACACACACACACACACACACCTTTATTATCTTATTATACCTTTTTGATAGTCTTCCATGTGCTTTCTGATCACTGACGAGCAAGACTCGATTGAAACTGTAGCACTTTAGAAAATGATGTGCTAAAATTAAATATTAAAGATGGCAGACAATTACACTGGTAAGACTTTAAGCAAGTGCAGCAAAAATACTGCAAAAGATGTGAAAACCTCTGCACAAAGATAATTCGAGCATAAATTACATGGAGTGTATTCTTCTGTAAGCTTTTGCTCTTCCTGGTGAGTCAGAATGAATAAACTGCAAGAAAAGAAAAAAAAAAACGGCCTGCAGTGCCATTTACCGAAACGTCGAAATCTCTCCCAGTCGAAATCTTCCATAAACACATAAACACAGCTGAGACAGAGGTGGAGGATTAGCATGCTGAAGGATAGTAAAAGTTCAGTCGAGTGACCAAACACGCCGGTGAAACTGGATATCATATTTAGTGTGCTTGCTTAATTCGGATTAGGAGAAAGCAAACACTGAACCCGACTCTGCTGTTTGGAGGAGATGAGGGGTGAAGGGGGTGGGAGGGATGGAGGAGATGGAGGGGGTGGGAGGGATGGAGGGGGAGTAAGGGATGAAGGGGTGGAGGAAATGGAGGAGGGGGTGGAGGAGATGGAGGGATGGAGGGGGTGGAGGAGATGGAGGGGGTGGAGGAGATGGAGGGGGTGGAGGAGATGGAGGGATGGAGGGGGTGGAGGAAATGGAGGAGGGGTGGAGGAGATGGAGGGATGGAAGGGATGGAGGAGGTGGAGAGGGTGGAGGGGGTGGAGGAAATGGAGGAGGGGATGGATGAAATGGAGGAGGGGTTGGAGGGGGTGGAAGGGATGGAGGGGGTGGAAGGGACGGAGGGAGTTAGGGGGTGGAGGGGATGGCAGGAATGCAAATGTCATTTGGTTTGCTCCACACTGGAAAGTCTGAAATCATCACGGCTCAAGATTGCAAAGCTCTGGGATCATGCTTTCAGCAGAGAGAGAGACGGAGAGAGTATGGAAGAGAGAGAGAGAAGGAGAGAGTGTGGAAGAGAGAGAGAAGAGAGATTGTGGAAGAGAGAGAAAAGGAGAGAGTGTGGAAGAGAGAGAGAAGAGAGATTGTGGAAGAGAGAGAGAGAAGGAGAGAGTGTGGAAGAGAGAGAGAGAAGGAGAGAGTGTGGAAGAGAGAGAGAAGAGAGATTGTGGAAGAGAGAGAAAAGGAGAGAGTGTGGAAGAGAGAGAGAAGAGAGATTGTGGAAGAGAGAGAGAGAGAAGGAGAGAGTGTGGAAGAGACAGAGAAGAGAGATTGTGGAAGAGAGAGAAAAGGAGAGAGTGTGGAAGAGAGAGAGAGAGAGAAAGGAGAGAGTATGGAAGAGAGAGAGTGAGAAGGAGAGAGTGTGGAAGAGAGAGAGAAGAGAGATTGTGGAAGAGAGAGAAAAGGAGAGAGTGTGGAAGAGAGAGAGAGAGAGAGAGAGAGAGGAGAGAGTATGGAAGAGAGAGAGTGAGAAGGAGAGAGTGTGGAAGAGAGAGAGAAGGAGGGAGGTGACAGTCAGAGCACCAGCAAGGTTAGATAGAAGGCAATGCACCGACCTCATCTTCTCTTTCAGCTCCCCCCCCCCAGTCCTCTCCCCCCTCACTCTCTCTCTCTCTCCTCTCCCCCCTCACTCTCTCTCTCTCTCTCTCTCTCTCTCTCTCTCTCTCTCTCTGCAGTCCATTCTGCTTTAGTGCATGTGCTTATGTGAGTGAGGAACAGTGAGTGAATGTGTGTGTGCGCTTCGCATTCATGTGTGTGTGTGTGTGTGTGTGTGTGTGTGTGTGTGTGTGTGTGTGGCCCGTTCGACACTGTGCTGGGGGCCAAAACACCAGAGATTGCTTTGATCTGGATACTCGGTGTCTCGTCCAATCACAGTCATGTCACCGACTCGCCCAAGGCAGCGCATACTTACTCCTGCTGCCGAGCTGAGCCACGGCGTGCCATTGTGTTGTATCCATTTTATTATACGCCTGCACAGGAAATAGGCTCCCCTCATTTGTTTTAGGCAGCCCAGGCAAAAGGCCAAGGCCTCAGAGTTCATGAAGTGACAGTAACACTGTGCACTCGTATGAGCTTTTACACGCTCTCTGAGGAGCTCTGGGAGAAAAGAGACATTGTTATAATGCATCTCAGTGTGAATGTGATTTCAGTGAAACCCTTCATTGTTCTACATTTCTGTCTCCTCAACCGCCGTTAGATTGAAGTCGAACGCGCCGCCGTATTCAGGAAGAAGTTGGCAAGAGGGAAATCATTAGGCTTATAATTCGATGCGAAGCGGTGCCTCAGAAAGTTGGGGGTTCGTACCCCAGCACTACCAGGCGTCCTTATGGGTCCCTCGAGCAAGACCTCTCTGCTTCAGAGCCGCTGTATCATAGCTGACCCTGTGCTCTGACCCCAACTTCCTAACAAGCTGGAAATGTGAAAAGAAATGAATTTCACTGTGCCAAATTCCGGTTTCTTATCAGTCAGAAACTCTTTCTGCCGTCCCTTTATTTCCAAGATGCAACTTGTGATGCCATTACAACACAGTGTGAGATGCTATGAGATGATTCATAACACAACCCATCAGAATGATGAACAGAGCTAAGCTTTTTTTTTTTGCTAAGTTATTGCATGGAAATGCAGGTAGCCTAATAAGCATGCAGTCAGTAGAGTGACTAACTGACAGTAAGACAAATTTGTTGATAACACACCCTGACACTGAGTGATGGAGGACCAAATTGTCTATTCTCATTACCTTCTGAGATTGAAATACAGGTTTTGTCATTTCCTGGTGTAGCCATGGCAACCTGGTCTCTATCGACTCTGGCCTGGTGGATATTTTGCAAAGGCAGAAGAAGAACTTACTCATAGTGCTTTCCTCCATAGTGCATGGCTAATAGATCGTCATGTGGTTTCAGCCGACTTAACGACGTGACACCTCAGTAAAGGAGGAGCAGTTATGATGATGGTGGTGATGATGATGATTTTATCTGAAAAAAAAAAAGTTAAATTCAAGCATGAGTCCAGTTTCACAAAATCCTTTAGACCTTCCAGCTGCCGGATTTTGGACAAGCAGTCACACGCTGAGATTCTAATAAAAGATTTCAGACGCTTCCAGAAGTTTGCTGTCGTCCATCTTCGGTTATAATGGAGCTTAATTGGCTGAGAGAGAAAAGCACTCACATTATGCGCTCCAATGCTATGTTCACTCGTCCAGTGATTTTACTGTAGTTCACCAGTCGCAGTACTGTGTAGTCGTCGGTACGCGCTCCTACTACTGGTTGCCGCAGTAATAGCATTATCAATGCGTGGTCCCATTTAGTGTCCTTGCTGCTAAAATGAAACGTTCTGGAGGGAGAGTTTGGTGTATACAAAATTCAGCAGTGTATACCTCCATATCATACATGCACATTACCAGCGCTGCACCAAATCACTCCATAGATGCATAAAATTTAGTTGCATTGCTAGACACACCCACATCTAGTCGCTGTAGGTCATGTCAGCAGAGGTCAGCAGCTCTGATTGAAAATAAATAGTTGCTGCAAGTCGCTGTACATGTCTTAATGCAATACAAAAGGATATTTTTTATGATCTGCGACAGCAAAATCAGGCCAAAATATCATACGTATGATTCAAGATTCAAAGAATTTTATTCGAACACTCCGAGCGTCTCTGACATATCTGGATTAAACAAAATATCTAAATAACTGCTCTGCATCTGATCTATGTACAAAAACAAACAAGTTAGCAGGCTGTGGGACAACATGTCCGTTTTTCTACACATTTGTACATAAATCGATGATAAAAAAGGAAAAGATTCATGCTGACCAACTGGAACTTGACTGGTTCTTTACAAGAATTTTGAAAGAAGAAAGAAGTTTGAAAGAAATTTTTTTTTTTAAGTGCTAAGTAAACATCACCGATGAGCTCAATCTCAACCAGTACTTTCTCAGAGTTCATGGTGCTTCTGATCATCATCTGCCTCATGTAATTGTTCCAAATGCTCTCTTTACCCTCTCAGTCTGTGTCTGGACCTGACCCAGGCAGCGCTAAAAGAGCCTTTGCAGCTCGGCTACGCCACGCTGCAGCAACAGAAGCAGTAGTGCGTAGTTGAAGAGGCGCGAGTGTCTTCTGTGCAGCAGCACAAGTTGTTTTTGAAAGTGAGAGTTCTTGCATCTAATCACAATGTCTATTCCCATGAGCTTACTGGTTACGGCTGTCTCGCTCCTCTACCTCGCTGCCAGGAGTCGCTGTATTTTTAGGATGTTGTGAAGTTTCCTCCACTGCATAGGCAATGAGGCACTTGCCTATGGGGGGATGTCTGGTTTGAAGATGATGTCCTTTGGATTTGATTAATTCAGTATTGCACGAGAGAGAGAGAGAGAGAGAGAGAGAGAGAGAGAGAGAGAGAGAGAGGCTGGAGGCTGAAAATAGAGTGTCTGTAAATGACTATATCGTTCTTGTTTATCCTGACTTCTTCCCTTGGTTCTGTCTTGTAGCCACTTATCGGCACATTACAGTGGGAGGGTAAATAAATGAGTAAGGGCCAAGGAGCAGTGCATCTGGATTTCCTGTGTGTGTTTTCTTGCTTGTCTGCCTGTTTACCATGTCATTATGTACAGTATATGCGTACACACTGGAATATTCTATCATTTTAGATCAGTCAGTGTGTTTCTCTATTCCTCTTTGTCTCTGTTTCTATCCATTCTTCCTTTATCACTTCTTCTCGATCAGACTTTGTCTTTTCCACACCTTCCGTCTAGGTGATAGCTGTCTGATCTCATCAGTGTACAACTGTATAAACATGACTCCTTTCTTCCAACACACTCTCATCTCTAAATGTCTTTTTTTTCCCCCTTTAATGCATGCCACGCTTCAGAAATGGAGTTAGAAGAGAAACCCTAACCCTAGGCTGAAATAGTTCAGATGTGTTGTGTGTTTGAAACATAATATAAGTAATAATACCTTCATGAGATCAGCTCACGTCTACAATTCATTTTGAATTCAACTTTCTGAAATTCTAAACACAAGATCGGTCTGGTTTTATGACCGAGTTTTTTATTTTTTTATTTCAATTGTTATATAAAAAATAATAGTAGTAGTATAGCTTTCGGCTGCTCCCTGTTCGGGGTCGCCACAGCGGACCAACTGGTCCGCACAACAACTTGGCAAATGTTTTATGCCGGATGCCCTTCCTGACACAACCCTCCCATTTTTCCGGGCTTGGGACCGGCACTGCATCCAGTGGCTGGGAATCAAACCCGGGCCTTCCGCATGATAGGCGAGAAACCTACCACTGAGCCACCAATGCCCTGTTATATCAAAAATAATAAGGTTACTAAATTGTATTTGTGGGGGGCACGGTGGCTTGGTGGTTAGCACGTTTGCCTCACACCTCCAGGGTTGGGGGTTCGATTCCCGCCTCCGCCGTGTGTGTGGAGTTTGCATGTTCTCCCCGTGCCTCGGGGGTTTCCTCCGGGTACTCCGGTTTCCTCACCCGGTCCAAGACATGCGTGGTAGGTTGATTGGCATCTCTAAATTGTCCGTAGTGTGTGATTGCGTGAGTGAATGAGAGTGTGTGTGTGCCCTGCGATGGGTTGGCACTCCGTCCAGGGTGTATCCTGCCTTGATGCCCAATGATGCCTGAGATAGGCACAGGCTCCCCGTGACCCAAGAATAGATCGGATAAGCGGTAGACAATGAATGAATGAATTAATTGTATTTGTGAAACAAAATTACATAACTCTTCCCTTATTACGTTTACATTAGGCTTAATCCTCTGGCAAAGACTTTAACTCTTTTTACCAGAGGCCAAAAAATGGAATTTCCTCTGTTTTGGTGCTCATCACACTCTACAGTGGTGTTTAATGGCTCATGCGACACTCAGGGTTTAAAGAATTTAAAGTTAAAGTTTTTCTTAAGGATTTCTGTTTTTACCTAGCCTACTAGGGGCATAGAAAAGTTCCAAAAAACCAAGTTATTTTTATTCACATGTTCAAAGTAAACGGTGATATCAAACCAATTTCTGCTCTCTGAGATGAACCGAGTGTTTATTCATAATCGACTAAAATCTGAAGTCTTTATCTTCAACCACTCTGTGTACAGTTATCCCAACTGAGGTAAAAATGTCTCCTACTGATAATTCATTTGTTTACAGATTGAAAATGGCCAGTAAGTCGATTTCTATTTCTCCAGCATAATGGAACACCAGTGTACTGGTAAAAAATGAAAGGTTAATGCAGAGTGACTTAAAATTGAGACAGGATAGAACGCAGAAACATAGCAGAACTGTCATAGCTTAAGGCTTTTCCTTGACTGGCCCTGCAGTGGTTTGCTAGATTTACTGTTTAAGGAATATACTATTTTAATAAAATGTACAGCATCATGTAATGTTAAACTCATGACTTTTTGAGACAAGTTCAGTTTTAATTAAGTTCATAATCTTCAGAATAATATTGCTTTATCCCTGCACTGCATATCAATCTTCAAACATCTAAAATGATATGTAGAAATTTGAATAATAGAATAATTTATAAAACATCAAATACAAGCTTTTATCCCAGCCTTATGGGCTTTATCATGCCCAGAGCTTTGGACTAGGTCTGTATGACCAAACCCTTACTTACTATCCACACTAAATAACACCTGAGATCAGAATTAGTGCCATCATGTTATGATGAGTGAAATGAAATGAGTATCCTTGAAGTACCTGGGTGGTCTACAGGTTCAGGTAGATTTTGGAAGTGTGGATCTGTGGAGCCGTAAAAATAAAAACAAAACCCATGGAAAAATATGAATGAATAAATTCTATACTATCGATTATATTCGTTTCATTTTCGGCAGGCCTTATCCAGGGCGACTCACATTTTATCTCTTTTTATACAACTAAGCAATTGCCCAGCAGAGGCAGCTTGGTGGATCTGGGATTTGGACTTTTGATCAGTAGCCCAACTCCTTAACCACTAATCTACCACACCCTAAATTACATAACAAATAATGAAATGCAACAAGGAGTGTGTTTACAGTGACAGTGTGTGTGTAACTAGCCTGTTACATTCAATTTAATTCAGTTTATTTGTATAGCGCTTTTAACACTGGACATTGTCTCCAAGCAGCTTTACAGAACAATAGAAACATAGAAAAAAATGATCAGGTTTAAAGTTAAGTTAATATTTATCTCTAATGAGAAGCCTGATGTGACGGTGGTGAGGGAAAACTCCCTGAGATGATATGAGGAAGAAACCTTGAGAGGAACCAGGCTCAGAAGGGAACCTCAACCTCATTTGGGTGACACTGGACAGGAAATAAAGTAACTGTTGATAATGTCCTTTCTACAACAGCAACCAAGAGCTCTTGAGGAACTAGTAGGTCATTGTAGTTTCTGAGGTCATTATAGACTTAGCACTAATTCCTTCCTGCCGAAAGCTAGTCTCAGATAGTCTCAGAGTGGTTCTTACATGACATGTTAGTGTGTCCCAGTACTTATATACTCTTTTGCTAGGCACTCAAACATATGTACTTTTTCTTTCTATATAGTGTAAGTAGGCAGATTTCATTTACAGTTACATTCACGGCATTTGGCAGATGCTCTTATCCAGAGAAACGTACAAAAGTGCTTTGAAATCTATATGAATGAATACATCGATACTGGTTCACTAGGTCACAGACAAAAAATACCATCAAACTCTATTGGGAGGAAATACAGTAAGAAGAGAACAGGAAGAAGCAGAGTCGGACGTTCAGACGTCCATCAATGCTTTAATGTTGGTCCAGCTTCTTCTATGAACCATTAAGCTCTTAGCCCCAGCGACAAGACCTAGCTCCTCATTTTCTTATGACTTCATCAGATTTTTAAGAGGCTACCATTATTTCTCCACCTTGTGTGGTTGCATGAGCAACACAATTAGAATTCTGATTCATTTATGGTCTTCAAGTGAGATTAATGACAAGAACAGTTCTTACATCAAACCGGGAAAGATGAAAGGAAGTTAAAACAAAAGCTCATTTGTTGCTACTTTCATATGCTGCTTTGATTTGATGCTAATGAGAACACGAGCGGTGTCTTCTTGCTTAAATCTATTCTCATCCTCTAATCAGAACGCACAGACACGTCACAGTGAGAGAATACCTCAATATTTCATGTGTTTTGGTGACGAGAACGATGAAAAGAAATGATGTGAAATACTGACAGTGGGCCGGTGAGGATGAGTCAGGTCTGCTCATTTGTCTCAGACTTGTCTCTGGACGCCAGCGATGGCCACGACGGCTTCCGTTTACGTTTATGCCGAGGCTAATTGTCTGGCTGCATGAACTGATTGCATCTCTTCAGATAACTTAAGAATCTTTTGCTTTTCTGCATGTCATTCAACCTCCAACTGAGCCTTTTTTCACTTATTAGACACGTGTCGTCTTCTGCGTACTGAGGCATCATTAAAACCGGTTTGGACTGTAGACTCCATTCCTTCTGAAGCTCTTCCTGGAAGAAAAAAAGTGTGTTTTTCTAAAGAAAGACGGTTTCCGTTCTCTCTCAGCCCGGCTTAAACACAGCAGCTGCATAATTTGCATGCAGATTTATACAAATGAGCGTCATGCTTAATGCAGACTTAAGATAATAGGGGGAGAAAACGAAAGGATCTGAATTCGGAGTCCCACACAAAGGCTGTGTATCAAACGGCAGCTTGTGTACCGCTGTCTTTGTTTGCATTCTGCGCATGTTTTGGGAGTTATCTGATATATGTGCACTCTTACTCTGGCTGTCCTTTCAGCCGTATATTCTTCCAATTGATTGCACAGCTTATGCTATCTGCAGCTAATCTCGCAGGAAAGGCTATGTGACAAGGAATCGCCAGCCTTCCACTTTCCCGGGTCAATATCAGAGTAGCTAGCTGACCGTGGATGAGGCAAATCACAGGCGAGCACTAGAGACTAGTCATCTCGCTTGACAAAAACAGCCACTGGAGCGAAAATGGCTCAATTAGAGGAGCCGTACACTCGTTAAGGCTCACGTAGGGCCCACCGAGGGCTAGTACAGAGCTTGCGCCGGTCGCAGCAGTCAATATTGCTTCAGCACATTAAAACGCAGGGCTGATGGGCGCTCAGGAGCACGGGGATGTTGACAGGAAGTGCTCTCCTGGTGGACGGGTAAACAAAGGAGGAGCCTGATCTGCCGCTGCTGCACAGGCACAATTACACATGCTGTTTTCCTGGGGAGAGGAACAAAAGCCAACCCAGCAGCCATGGCTCTCTCCCCTGCAGGCTAATAGCAGGGTTTCATGCTTGCAGTTTTTTTATGCTTGGCAACACAGAGTCAGAATCAAAACATGCCATCCAGTAACCAGAGATCAAAGCCTTCTACTGTGAAATCAGGGGCCTGCAACAGGTACTAAAGATATGGGTCCTTCTGATTGTGAAGGAGAGATGGGGAGCGAGATAGTGACTGAGAGCGAAATTGTCACAGAGCACACCTCTCAGTGAAGATAGAGAGGATGAATGCACACAGACAGCAGGATTAGAGTGTCAGTTTGGGAAGCCTGTAGTGCAGCTTGCCCTCTATCTCTGTGTCTCTGATAATTAGACTCTAGCTTCGACAGGGCTCCCTGCTTCAGTCGTCGCGTTAAGAGAATTTGTCAAATTTGCAGCCCATCAAAAGTGCAGGGCGGGCCAGCTGCAGTCAGTCATTCCCCATTAGCAGAAGCCCCCGATTAGCTTCCCACCACGACCTGCACAGTTAAAGAAAAAAAAAAAACTTGCCGCGGAGAAATCATTCACATGAGCCGTGTCTCATCTAGCCTCTGTCGCACCGCCATGCCGAGCCTCGGCAGGTCCTGCGATCCGTCGGCCAATGCATAATACATCAGACGGCCCATGAGACGACCGCGAGACATTCATCACTGTCCACCTTTCAAATTAGATCTCCTAGACATGGCAATCAGTCAGTGTTCAGCACTCAGAGCTGGCAGAAGCCTCTCATATTCAGCGACGTGCTCAGATGCTCTCCGCTACTATAGGGTTCGGCGAAATCCCCAGACGGCCTAACACACTCCCCTAAAGACTTTTTCAAGTGCTTAACTCAGCATATGACAGGGACCTCAGTCCCTGTGGACGTCCAGCAGTAAGAGTGTCCTTTTCTCCTAATGCAGTAGGATCAGTCTGACATGTAATCAGGTGCTCTCTGAGATGTGCTGCCTTTCACTCGGCTGCTCGTTAGCTTTCTTGTTGTTGTTGTTGTTGTTGTTGTTGTTGTTGTTGGTGTTGGTGTTGTTGAATTCAAAGTGCGAATTGCGGAATGTGTTATTTCCAGGCTAGGGGGTGAAAACAATCCGTAATAAAAAAAACGTGCTTAAAGATTGAGCTGCTGCAAGGTAATTAAGAAGACTTTCTGTTTTTCTACATATTGTTTCACTATACAGGATAATGTCAGGGTGATTTGCAGAAATGAGCAGTTTGTGTCTACTGATGAATTTACACTGAAGAGCAAGTGGTTTGTTATATTCACACTTTCCTCCTGTGTGTATTACAATTCCCATTTGCTTATGAACAGTCCTAGGACATTATAACCTTAATGTATATCTACAGTAGCATTCCAGTGTCTGTGCTGTAACAATATGCTTTTTCTTGTGGAGCAAAATGCCAAAAATCATTTACCTAAAGCCTAAGCACCCAGAAACAGACCTGGGGACATCTTAATGACACCAAAATAGACCTAGGAACTTCTTGAGCACCCAGAAACAGACCTTGGGACACCTTAATGACACCAAAATACACCTGGGGACACCTTGAGCACCCAGACACTGACCTGGGGACACATTAAGAACACCAAAATAGACCTAGGGACACCTTGAGCACCTAAAAACAGACCTGGGGACACCTTAATGACACCAAAATAGACCTAGGGACATCTTGAGCACCCAGAAACAGACCTGGGGACACATTAATGACAACAAAATAGACCTAGGGACATCTTGAGCACCCAGAAACAGACATGGGGACACCTTAAGAAGCCACATCTGCTTTTTCTCATTACCATAGTTTAATTACACATGAGCTGAGTTGAATGGAGCACTCATTTCTGGAGGAATGAGCCAATATTTGTTGTCTTCAGCATACAACCACAGAAATTATACAGCCTTTAACACTCAAACCTCACTGTAAAACCTCTGGGCTTTCCAGACCTCCATGAGATTGAGCATGTGATGCTGTATGTGGGGGTGAGAGAGAGAGAGAGAGAGAGAGAGAGAGAGAGAGAGAGAGAGAGAGAGAGAGAGAGAGGGAGAGAGAGAGAGGTGGTGTGTTACTGCCATGCTTTCCTTAGCTATTACTAATAGTTAATTGCCTCTAAAATGGAAACAGTTTGGTCGGTTGTGGTTGCTCATGTGAAGAGAGGGAAAAAACTTCCGTCAGTCCGGAGAGAGAGAAAGAGAGAGAGAGAGAGAGAGAGAGAGAGTAACATCAGTAGAAACTGGTAGATATGCCACATTTTATTCCCCCTCAGGCAGCAGTATCATACTACAAAAAGGTTGTTTTGGTGGACATACTTCATATATTGTGATACACAAACACATTAATGGAAAAAAATAATCTAAGTTTATTTTGCTGGATGTTTTTGGTGGGTTGGTTGGTGGACTGGTGAGACAGCTGAAAGGCAAATGTTTCAGCTCAGAGTTTAGCACTATCCAGTAACCTTCTACCTTTCTATTCTCAATAGCAGCTGACTCTTCTCACGGTTCTGCTCTTGAGGCTGCTTTCTTCAGGATTCAGCATGCAGTCGTGTTTCTTCAGCATGTAGCGTGTCTGTGAGATACTGCTTCTGTGTCATGTAACTGGGATCCTTGAAGCAGACCTGAATCCACCTCCATGTGACCAGTAATGATGTTGGGAAATCGTGTCTATATTGTACACCGATCAGGCATAACATTATGACCACTTGCCTAATATTGTGTTGGTCCACATTTTGCTGCCAAAACAGCCCTGACCCGTCATGCACTGTGTATTCGTACACCTTTCTATCAGAACCAGCATTAACTTCTTCAGCAATTTGAGCAACAGTAGCTCGTCTGTTGGATCGGACCACACGGGCCAGCCTTCGCGCCCCACGTGCATCAATGAGCCTTGGCTGCCCGTGACCCTGTCTCCGCTTCACCACTGTTCCTTCCTTGGACCACTTTTGATAGATACTGACCCACAAGAGCTGCAGTTTTGGAGATGTTCTGATCCAGTGGTCTAGCCATCACAATTTGGCCCTTCGTCAAACTCGCTCAAATCCTTACACTTGTCCATTTTTCCTGCTTCTAACACATCAACTTTGAGGATAAAATGTTCACTTGCTGCCTAATATATCCCACCCACTAACAGGTGCCATGATGAGGAGATCATCAGTCTTATTCACTTCACCTGGCACTGCTCACAATGTTATACCTGATCTGTGTATATAGTGAACTACATCTTCTCTCTCTCACGCTATCTCTCTCTCTCTCTCTCTCTCGCAACCTCTTTAGAAATGCATTTGCCAGCCGCTTTATTAGGAACACCCGTAACGCTGAGTATTTATGCAGTTATTCGGTGCACCAGCAGCTCATGTTTACATTAAACATCAAAATATGGGAAAATCTGATCTTATTGGCTGTTGGTGCCAAACTTCTGCATTTCAGAATTCTCCATACCAAGCAGTCTTTAGATTTTACATAGAATAGTGTGAAAAACAAACAACATCCACTGAGCGGCATTTCTGGGGGTGGAAAGATCTGGGTGATGAAGAGTTCGGAGGAGATTGGTTTGAGCTGACAGGAATTCAGTGATACAAATAATGCATCTCTGAAGACTCATACATCAAACTTTGAGTTGGATGAGCTGCAAGGGCAGAAGGCCACATTTGGTCCTGTCAACTAAGAACTGGAATCTGAAGCTACAGTAAGGCACAGAGACACCAAAACTGGGCACTGGTGAGGTTTTTCCAATCCTCATCTGTGCAGTTATTCCCTGAATTTTTCCCTGAGATATAACAATCTTTGCCCCTATCTACCCCACCCATCAGTGGAAAATGAACAGTACAGGATCAAATATTATTGCATGTTCTAGGTATGCATGTTTTTTACCACCTCAACTGTGTGGTGTGGAGGGCACTGTGTGGAGGGCAGTATGTGCACATTTAAAAAGCCCATGTCTGTGTCTGAGAATAATACACATCCCACATGATATCTGATTAGGGTTGGTCCTGTAGAGATCCCTTTCCACTGAAGGGCTGATCAGTCGTTTGTTTGTTATAGTAGATAGAAACTATGTGACCAAATGTTTGTGGACACCTTACTAGCAGACGCATAAGTGTGTCTTCCCCAAAGGATGCCTCTGTATGTTGTTGTTGTTCATTCAGCTGCTCCCTGCTCGGGGTTCACGACAGCAGATCATTTGGTCCACACATTTTGAATTGGCACAGGTTTTTACCCAGATGCCCTTCCTGATGCAACTCTCCCATTTTATCCAGGCTTGGGACTTTTCAGTTAACTCTTCAGTGGCTGGGTTAGCTCCCTGCCCGGGTATCGAACCCAGGTTGCAGCAATGAGAGCTGCTACTGGACCACCAGGAGGCTTAGGATGCCTCTATATAGTGTAGCTTTAATTTTTCCATTCACTGTAGCTTTAAAAAAAAAAGGCTCAGTCATGTTCCAGCATGACAATGTCCCTGTGCAGAAAGAGAGGTCCATGATGACATGTTTTGCAAAGATCGGAGTGTCCTGCACAGAGCACTGACCTCAACCCTTTGGCATGAACTGCACCCCAGACCTCCTCACCCAACATTAGTGTTTGATCTCACTAATAATTTCATGGCTGAATGAACACAAATCCTCACAGCCACGCTCCACAATCTTTCCAGGAGTGTGGAGGTTATTCTAGGAGAAAATTTGGGACTACATCTGGAATGAGATGTTCAAAATTCACATAAGGATGTGACGGTCAGGTGTCCAAATGAAAGAAATCGTGGGCTGATATACAAATCTACCTGTATACATGCACCCATATGGAACTAGAGAGACAGAGAGAGAGAAAAAAAAAGGAATCATGGAACCAAAAAAAGCTGAATATTTCTCCAAGTATGCCATTTCCACACATGTCCTGTGTGTGCCAGGGCCTTTAAGGGGTGGCGGTGTATGTTTGAGGAATTGAGCAGCTCATTTGTGCGTTATGGAAAGGAGCGAGGCTTCACGAGGGATATAGAGAGTGAGAGAGAGAGTGATCAATAGCTGACAGGTCGTGCATGCATAGTGTGACGGTAAAGTGGGTGAACAGACTCCTCTTGGGCATGTATGTCTCCAGACTCCAAGCTGTAAAATCACTGACAGTAAAAACACACCCCCTCTACACACACACACACACTGACACACACACACTTCACACACCTCATGAGCTTCAGTGCCACCTAATGTAGCTCTGTAGGGAGAAGTCTGCCAGGCAGAGGATGTGGCCTGCAGGAGTGAGCAGCCTCTAGACAGGAGAAAGATGACAGACAAGAGCCGTGATAAGTTTTTTTCTTTTTTTTCCACTCTGACTGATTTCCAGCTGCACCTATTCTTCTATGAGATCCGCAGGATCGTTCCCACTTTAATTGTTCATTCACCCAAAATTTTGCTTAGTGCCATTGACCTGACAAGAAGCATTCATTTTTAATCGCACAATTTTAAAAGGAATTCCTGGAGCATTTTTTATTGCATACACTATTTCACACTACATTTTTATTATTTATTAATATTATTATTATTATTATTATTACCTTTTAAAATGTCTCTAAAATGTGCGTCGCTTACAGATACCAACAACAACTCTGTTTCGTTCGATTATTTTCACTTGTAGACGTAGATTTAAATTTTCCCGATCTGTATGCATGTGGTGTAAGAAGTGCAGGCAGCGCTCTGGATTCCTGCAAGGAAATACAATTACTTACATGAGAGAGCACGCCTCTAAATGAGCTTTGCATTTAACACATCGAACAAGCGATCGTCAGGTGCTGCACCGTGTTGGTGGTTTATGCATTGTGCTCAGCCAGGCAAATCAATAGTCATAATTTAATAAGAGAAAATGGACTTGATGGAGAAAATGAATTGCCCATCTCGAGTGTCAAAGAAGCTATTTAGAAACATGTTATTATTTGTAGTAATGAGATGGAAGCTTGGCGGGAAGGAAGGAAGGAAGGAAGGAAGAAGGAAGGAAGGAAGAAATGAAGGAAGAAAGAAGGAAGGAAGGAAGTTAGGGAGGGAGGGAGGAAAGAAGTAAGGGAGAAAGGAAGGTAGGAAGGGAGAAAGGAAGGACGGAAGGAAGGAAGGGAGGAAGGAAGTTAGGGAGGGAGGAAAGAAGTAAGGGAGAAAGGAAGGTAGGAAGGGAGAAAGGAAGGACGGAAGGAAGGAAGGGAGGAAGGAAGTTAGGGAGGGAGGAAAGAAGGAAGGGAGAAAGGAAGGTAGGAAGGGAGAAAGGAAGGAGGGAAGGAAGGAAGGGAGAAAGGAGGGAAGGAAGGAAGAAATAATGGAAGAAAGAAGGAAGGAAGTTAGGGAGGGAGGAAGGAAGGGAGAAAGGAGGGAAGGAAGGAAGAAATGAAGGAAGGAAGGAAGTTAGGGAGGGAGGAAAGAAGGAAGGGAGAAAGGAAGGTAGGAAGGGAGAAAGGAAGGAAGGGAGAAAGGAGGGAAGGAAGGAAGAAATGAAGGAAGAAAGAAGGAAGGAAGTTAGGGAGGGAGGAAAGAAGGAAGGGAGAAAGGAAGGTAGGAAGGAAGAAAGGAGGGAAGGAAGGAAGAAATGAAGGAAGAAAGAAGGAAGGAAGTTAGGGAGGGAGGAAGGAAGGAAGGAAGGAAGGAAGGAAGGAAGGGAGAAAGGAGGGAAGAAAGAAGGAAGGGAGAAAGGAAGGTAGGAAGGGAGAAAAGAAGGGAGAAAAGGAAGAAAGAAAGAAAGAAAGAAAGAAAGAAAGAAAGAAAGAAAGAAAGAAAGAAAGAAAGAAAGAAAGAAAGAAGGAAGGGAGGAAGTAAGTAAGTAAGGAGGAAAGAAGGAAGGAAGGTAGGAAGGGAGGAAAGAAGGAAGGGAGAAAGGAAGGTAGGAAGGAAGGGAGGAAGGAAGGAAGGAAGGAAGGAAGGAAGAAAGGAAGGGAGGAAGTAAGTAAGTAAGGAGGAAAGAAGGAAGGAAGGAAGGTAGGAAGGGAGAAAGGAGGGAAGGAAGGAGGAAAGAAAGAAAGAAAGAAAGAAAGAAAGAAAGAAAGAAAGGTGAAATGTTATTGTATTCGTGCTGCTTCATTGGAATCGTATCACGAGCTGTTCAACGATCCTTATTAGTCGACCTCGTCTTCTCATAGTTCAAAATATTGCAAACACGTCCGTATACATATCCACAATATTGGATATATCAGAGGGCTTTTATGCATGAGTAATGTTCCATAAATCACAGAAAACACACTGCAGTCTGCTGGAGGAGATCAGAGGGATGCAGAGCTTTGGCTTTGGTTGAAGAAAAAAAAAAAAACACGCTCTGCTCTCTCACATCCCCACATTCTCCTTGGTCTGGCCACCATGCCTGTGGCACCGCATGGACGTTAAACAGCCCTCTCGCTGTAGACAAATATTTTGGCAGATATATTTCATCGAACGTACTTCAATATTGCATCCAGGGCTTTTGAAAGCAGCCAGACCAATACTAAACGGCTTAATGGAGGCCCGATAAATAATCCTACCGAACAAATACCAGCAAAGCCCCTCTGTGTTGGTGCATGACAGGAGAGAGGAGGGCAGGAGGAAAGATGAGGGGGTAGAAGAAAGGAGTACTCTGTGTACTGAAAAAGTTAAATAAATGAGTAAAAGAGTACTAAACTGTACATTCGGTGTTGCTGTTGCTGGAGTTGTACCATCAGCGTCGGCTTTGATTCCTAATTCCAAGTCAGTTTATATATCTTAAATGATGTAAAGGTATTTACATTTACAGGTGAACCATGGTTTAAGGGTGTAAAATGGTAGATTTACCCCCAAACCCTCACCCCCAGTGACGAAGAAAGTTTTTAGAGTGAGTGTGGATTATTAGTAGTAGTAGTAGTAGTATTATCTATACATCCACCCACAAGGTGGATGCCAACCCATCACTGGCTACAATCTCACAAACACACACACTTTCACACACACACACACACTACAGACAATTTATAGATGCCAGTCATCTTACAATGCATGTCTTTGGACTAGAGGAGGAAACCGAAGTACCCCGAGGAAACCCACATGCACAGAGCGGAGAGAGGAATTACCCCTGAGGCAACTGTGCTAATCACTAAGTCACGTGACCCCCTCATTATTATTACTAGTGTCCTAGTAACTAAGTACTTAAGTACTAGTAACACATACATCTGTAACTCCGCCCACATTATAACTGTTTACATGCTTGTATTTGCGCACTATTCAATTGCTGCTCTTGCACATTTCAAACTGTCCCCCATTATGCATATATGTAATAAGAAACCACTTGTTTACAGTTCTTCTATTCTGCACATTTTTCAGCGCTATGTGTCCTGCACCGTTTTGTGTTGTTTTTGTATTGTCTGCTTGTACTGACTTTTGACTTTGCACTCTTTGCACCAGGTTGCACACGTTGCACTTTATGTAGCTAAGACTAATTACTTTCTTTACCTTAGCTTCTGTCCTTAGCTCTATGGTGTGTGTTGTTTTATGTAGCATCACCAGGGTCCTGGAGAAACCTTGTCTCATTTCACTGTGTACTGCGTCAGCCATATGTGGTTGAAATGAAAAAAAAAGCTTCTTGACTTGACTAAGGACTAGACTATACAATATGTGATGGGGAAGGAAGATGAAGGACACACCCCTAAAAAAAAAAAATGTCTTTGGATCTTTTTATGTGAATTAACGTCACGGAAAATCTGGACTGGAAATCTGAATGCACATAGTTGGCGCTCTCTTTATTCCTCTTAAATGGCTGTACATTTTTAAAACCGTTATCACAACACGGCACTCTTTCAGCCAATTTTAGTTAATGTTTGTCTCTGAAATAATGAATTTATATAATACAATGGGCTTGAACAGAACGTCCTGAACCTGCACTGAAAGGTCCTATTATGTCTTAACCTCACACACACACACACACACACACATCCACACACACACACACACACACACACACACTCTCTTATCTCCAGCATTCCTTTGAGATATCGTAGGGGGAATTTAGTGAACACTACGCTATGTATCACATCATCCTAGCATTATTTCCCCCAGCTGAGTGCTTTATGATATGGAGACCATAAAAAAAATACAAAAACGGAACCTCATAATTTGGGTCTTCAGTGTGAATCTCTGTGACATGCTCTGCGCCACAGTATTAATTAAAAGTATTAAAATTGAAAAGTTGGATTCGCTTTGATTTCATTGCGGTTCTCTCTTCTGCGGCTCGGTATCTCACCATCACATCATCGTCAGTGAGAAACGTATAATTCCGAGCTCCTGATATTTACAGTGGGCTATTAATTAGCATAGCATTCGCTAAAAAAAAAAAAAAAAAAAAAAAAAAAAAAAAAGTATAAGCAATGCAGTTCTGCCGTACAGCTGTTCATCATTTGTCATCAAAGTAAATTTCCATGTTCCACGTTTCATTTCAGTCCTTAATTAGAGAAAGTTATCGGGCGCTCTCGTACGCCGATGTCAGCACTCTGGTTTCCGACACTTTCCAGTCTGAGACGACGTCAAGCATGTTTGGAATCAGCATTCAGCGCTGCTTGTTTAGAAACTGCACTTGCAGTGGTTTTTAATGCTGAATCTGAGTTTGTTGTTTGTTCAGGGCCTTATGTAAAATTCTGCACCCTTCATCCAGAGCTCAGACAAGTGGGATAGAACATTGTTGCCTGGGTATTGTTTGTGGAGCTGGCATCCGCAGCATGTGGGCTCCCTGGCTAGTACAGGCGTGCTTGGCTTGGCATGGTTCATGGGTGGACCCAAGAATTGCCTTAGAGAGACGTGTGCCAGGCAACACACACACACACACACACACACACACACACACACACAGTGCACACACACATACTTGCATATACACACACACACACACACACACACACAATGCACACACACATACTTGCATACACACACACACACACACACACACAATGCACACACACACATACTTGCATATACACACACACACACAATGCACACACTCATACTTGCATACACACACACACACACATATACTTGCATACACACACACACACACACACACACACTTGCAGACATTCGCACACACACATATGGGCACACATACACTTGTACACATTTGCACACACACACACACACACTTGTATATACTTGCAAATATACACACACACAATGTGCACACACACATTCAGGCACACATATAACTCACACACACGCACACATACACTTGTGCACATTTGCACACACACACACTTGTACTTGCATACACACACACATTCTTGTACTTGCATATACACACACACAATGCACACACATACACTTGCACACAGTTTCACACACACACACACACACACACACATACTTGCATACACACACACATACTCAAACACACACACACGCACACACACACACACACGCTATTACTTTTTTATAGTAGCGTCTGGGGGAGTGTCGGAGTCAAAATGCCAGGCTAAGTGTTTGACTGGACTGAAATCCTTGTAGACGCCGTTAATGGAGTGCACACTCTACCCTTCACCCACCAACACTAAAACAACACCAGCTGGAACCGTGTTAGACTTTTCCTGCTCCCTCCTGCCTCTTTTTCTCCTCATCATTATCTCTGCACTTCTACTTCTGTCGCTTGTATATTCGATTTGGAAAAAACCAAACAAAAAGACAAGCAAGCGTGGCTAACGGACCGGGTCATGCTAGGAGAACGGTGCCGAGGAAGTGGAGGGGGGGTCAGGAATGTAAAAATAAAAAGCCCAGCAGGAACGGAGCGCCAAGGTGACCCGAGCTGCAGCACCAGAGCCGGGCCGGGTCGATCGAAGACATGCCGGAATCGTGGGCGCCAGTCTCTCAGGACTGCTTCGGGAAGATCTGCTGCCATACCTGAGGCAGCCGCTCATTTATCTGGAAAAGCAGCGCTCCGAACTGCTAACGACCAGCTCAAATTGGACTATTTTTTCCCATTTGTCAGCCAAGCAGCTGCACCGGCTCCGCCGGCGCATCTGCGTGAAGAGGGAAGGCATAGGGCAAAGAAAGTTTCGCGCTCATTTTTCTCATCTCAGTCTCTCTCACTACTCTCTTTCTCCTGCCGCTCAATCTTTCTCTCCATCCCATGCTCCTCAGCGTATTCCTGGCGTCTATCAGTCTTTGAGACACGGGCCTGAGCTGCCTCCAGTCTCAGAGGGAACGCTGCCTTTGGCATTTGGCAAAGTCGTTTCCTGTGACATATTTTAGGTCTCGGCACAGCGGGAGCTCCTTATTGAGAGTTGTAATCTGGTTTATAGCATAACAGTGTGATTTATTCCAGAACGTATTGTAAATGTCTTTTAAATAACGGTCACACGTCATTGTACTAATTAGATTTTCGCTACTTTTCACTTTTGACCAAATGGACCGGTTGGAATAATAATGGTCAAGAATGAAAACTTCATCAGAAAGTTTGATCTGATTTTCCTTGCTTTCTGGTTTCGAATAGTTTCAAAGCCATTTTGGAAAGGGATGTCACTTCCCTGCTTTTTAACTTTTTTTTTTTTAAACAGATTTGTGTAGCTGCTTTTACTTTAAACTTGATCTGCTCAGCCTCAGATACAGAGCTAAAGGATTATTCTGTCAGTAGTCCAGCCCTTGGTCATACCTTTCCCCCTAGTAACAACTTCATCTGGCTGATCGCTGTAAAACTGAACCAACTAAAATATTTACAAACCTGTTCTTCCTCAAGAAACACATAATTAATTTGGGCTCAGGCCTCTCACATTTAATTGAGTTAACCTTCTCTCTCTCTCTCTCTCTCTCTCTCTCTCTCTCTCTCTCTCTCTCTCTCTCTCTCTTTATAAGCCTCATGGCCAGATGCTGGGGCCAGATGCAGCAGCTTTTTTCAGCTGTCGTGTGTTTTACCTCGGTGAAAATCGGTTTTCTGACTTACTGCATTTATATATTTTTATACATGCCTCGATCGTATACATCATTGCGATTTTCTCGCTGTTTGCTTTTAGAAGACTGTAGTGTGTAGCGTTTACTGGCTCAGAGATCGCATGACTTGCGCGTATATGTGTTTGGGTAAGCGGTGGGAAATGCGACGAAAAATTTATATCAATTTTTCAAAAAGTTTAATAACAGTTTAATAAGATAAGAGTTTAATAAAACTTTTCTTTGTTTTATATCCTACAGAAATGATAAACACTGAAAATATGGGAAGGTTTCAAACTATTTCACAATTTCTTTTCACTTTCTAATTGTTGTTAGAAATAAAATTTAAAAAAACACTGATCTGAGACATATCATGACATCAGTTATTTCACGATGTGTGTACATGTGTGCCTGTGAGTGTATACGGTCGATATGAGTGTGTCTGTATGTGTGACTGAATACACCGTTTGATTGTTGAAGATTCATCATGCTCGAGTGGAATAAATGCTCTTCTGTGGTCTGGAGCTGAGGCCCGGTGAAGAGAGCAGGAGTAGAAGGTATCTGGCGTAATAGTGCTGAAACTGGTGTTTGGTGCCAGAACAGAGGCATTGTCTTCGCGTATTACTGATGCAGCAGCAAATTGTCAGCGTATATTCAGCTTGTCTCAGTTTGTTTGGATGATGAAACCTTTTTGCAATCGGCCCGTGGCTGCGTTCTGCTCTTTCATGTGTCCTTTGCCGCTATACCTTTGGATTTCTTTGAAATCACTGAACACATCTGCACACTCGAGGTCGACTTTCATTTCTGCTCGGGTAATAGTTTGAAGCCCCCGGTTGACGCCGTTTGACACAAGAAGCATTAATACAATGAAAGGAATGTAAGTCCTCACTGAGAAAGGGACACGTAACATTGCATTTAAGACTTCAGGTGAATGAACAGTTTAGTGTGTGTGTGTGTGTGTGTGTGTGTGTGTGTGTGTGTGTGTGTTAGGTTTCTATGAAGTGCAGATGAAGTTGATTAGGCTGCTTTCATGCAGGCGGTGTGTAAATTGTTGTGAGAGTCTGTCTTCCCTCAGGACCCTCACTGTCGACGGCGCTCGTGTTAATATTCATCACGATAACGTGTATCTATCGCTTTGGCTGGAAAAAAAATGGAGGTACGTTTCTTATTAAAAAAAAAAAAAAAAGATTGCAGATTATTTTTCTGAAGGAAACAATGTGCATGCACATACACTTCTTCACATCATCACTTATGTAGAGTGTAGGGTTTTGTATGAACGTCATCTTTTTTCACATCTCTTTTTATCATTCTTTAACCTTGGTTTATCTTACTCGTTAATAAAAATTAAAAACACTGTTACTGGGAGGCGAGAGAACTATAACTGGACGTGCTTTCCGGGTGGGAGGCGTCCCAAATGACGAGATAGACACTTTGAACTTACTCTACACACACGTGTTTTTTTTTTTTGGTAACTAACCGTTAGCATAAGCAGTTTCCTAGTCGTGGGCAAATGACGTTAAACACGGCTAATGTTACGCCGCTAGTTTTTACAGAATATGGCGGATTATTAAAATGTTGAAAAAAAAATCACACAGCGAGAGCTCGTTTCATCGTCGGCCATCTTGAATGTTTTTCTCACCCAGCACCAGTGCCTTGCAGCCCCGCCCCTCTTCTGCTTCATAAGCGAAGCTTATTTTGTGTTTTCGGTCAAATAAGTGCATCATCATGCACTTATTAAGGGTGCCTACTTAAGGGTGCCTAAGTGCACCTCTTGAAATTTTCAGTGTGAACAAACTATTCATTCTATTTATAATACTAAATCACGTAGAATAGTGCATAACTATGCAATTATTAGGACACACCGGTAGTGCTCATGTATGTGGAAGAGGGCAGATAGCCCTTAACTGCTGATTGCTGCTAACCGCTAACGTTGTCTAGAGCCCCGCAGCCCTTCATAGATACTGGCAAATGAAAGCACGGTTTTTCTAAACGCTAACCTGTCAGAAATCCTTTTTGCTATCTGAGCATCTCTATCACTTTGACGAGGTGTGAAACATCATGATCCTCCATCCTGTCGAGTTTCAGATGCTGTCCCAAGAGACTATAGGAGCTCTTAAACTCTATAAGCTATTGATCTACATTATACGATGCTAGCAGCCTTGACAGATAGCACCTTTTATCAGCTTCAAACAAGTTCTTCTTCTTACACAGTTCCATGCATGGTATAGACAGTTCTTACTCGCTTCAAGTAGCTACTTTATCTGGCTCAGGAACACTGGAATACACCACAGATGGGACACCAGTCCATTGCAGTGCACCGTGCAGACATCGGTTCACACACTCATTCATACCTACGATTAATTTATCTCAGCGAGCCACTTACTGGCATGTTTTTCGGGAAGAGGAAACCCGGAAAACCCAGAGGAAATCCATACAGACAGTAACCAGGGTTTAGGACTGAACCCGGGACTGTGTTTCAGCTCATAAACACCTAACCTTCAGTGCTGAGGTGAAAGTTCCTGCATGGATTTGAATGATTAAGTATATAAATGAAAACCCTAACACTAATCCTAACTCTAACCTTCCTGATAGCAAATGATCAATAACCCAGTGATGGCTCATGCCTACCACTTCACCTGGCCCACATATCTTCATGGAATGATGAAGCTGAATTCATCCAAAGCTGACAGCTCCTGTAGATCACAGCTACAGCTAAGCCTTGATGAGTCTGTATGTTTACAGCTAAGCCACTTTTCTGCCCTGAATTAAAATGCAGCGCAATCGTTAGTTTCATTCAGACCATTTTTGTCAAGGATTCCAAATGCTGGTAAAAATGCAGCTGCTTAGCATTGGGCCACTTGCTATTGCTGTAACTAGCCCTTATACACTCACCCTTACACAACCATATTTGGCTTCGGCTATTTTCATACAAATCATGTCAGGCGAAATGTTAACAATGTGGGAGACCATGTTAGAGACCATGTTAGTAGGTTCATTTTGTATCCTGGCTTTGCTCTGTGCTGCCTGTGGCCAAAGCTAAATGTGCTCAAGAACAATTTCATATGGGGAAGAATAGGAGGAGAATATTGTGAGGTGTGAGGCAGTGATACAGTGCAGGCTGGTGAGTGTTATTGTCTAAAATTGGGATATTTGCTGTGAGTCTGGAGGCCGCTAACAGGATGCAAAAGTTTTAAGAAAAAACATTACTATCTCTCACGCATTACTAATCAGTTTCTAGTATAAAAGTTTCTTTCACCTCGCAAAAATCAATATATATATATATACTGTATCTATATACCAATCAGGCATAACATTATGACCACCTGCCTAATATCGTGTCTGTCCCCCTTTTTCTGCCAAAACAGCCCTGACCCTTCGAAGCATGGACTCCACTAGATCCCTGAAAGTGTGCTGTAGTATCTGGCACCAAGCTGTTAGCAACAGATCCTCCATGGGCCCCACTTCGCAACTTACAGGACTTAAAGGATACTTTTGATAGATACTGACCACTGCAGACCGGGAACACCCCACAAGAGCTGCAGTTTTGGAGATGTTCTGATCCAGTGGTCTAGCCATCACAATTTGGCCCTTCATCAAACTCGCTCAAATCCTTACGCTTGTCCATTTTTCCTGCTTCTAACACATCAACTTTGAGGACAAAATGTTCACTTGCTGCCTAATATATATATACAAAATATACATAATACGTAATCTAATAATAAAAATCTGTAATTAATGAAGTCCTGGATTTAGCCAATTTATAAAACAGAGTGATGGTGATGATGGTGAGGAAGGTGGCCTCATAGTTGATAAACATATGGTCTTTTGCATGTGCACAGTATTTAAAGGTCTTGTCATTTGAGGTTGTAGCCAGAAGCTTTCTGAGAGATGATTTAATGGACCAGAACACATTAAATGAGTGTCTTGTGTCTTGTAGCACTAAACTCTGGACAGTAATTTCGTGAGGCTGCTGGTACATTTGCATATTAATAATTGTGATAATTAGCTGAGACATAATTATTATACACAGGCTATTATGAGCTTGACCAACTCGCCCTTAAGAGGTTATGGAGAAACTAAATGTACACAATTATTACAATTATTGTTGTGATTATATAATATATAGTTTTTTGAAGCAGCAGGTTTGTTTTTCACATCAAAAATCATTTAATACAAATCACTCTCCAGTTTTAGGCTGCACTGTTCATCTGGTTTGGAGGTGTGGTGCTGCTGAGAGTGACTCAGTGTAAATTACAGTCAGTGTAAAGAAGTGGCGTTTAGTCTGGACGTTGATTTGATTGACTCGAACTGAACACACACTCCATATGAATGCAGCTGATTTAACATGCACACTCTGCCTCAGTGTGTCTCCCTGAATCTGTGTGTGTGTGTTTGCATATCTGTATATCTGTGTGTGCATATCTGTATATGTGCGTGTGTGTGTATGTGTGTGTCTATGTGTGTGTGTGTGTGTGTGTGTGTGTGTGTCTCTGAGCCTATCCTCTGTTTGTTTGTTGTCAGTGAGGTGTGGTGTGACAGGCCTGGCCTCAGCTCAACATGTCACTCCGGGAGCACTGTAACAGGAAGTGACACAGTGTGAGAGATGGTGTGACATGCACAAATCAGTGCTGATGTGTGATGACAAGATGAAGGCACTCGGCACACCTGATTGTGTGTGTGTGTGTGTGTGTGTGTGTGTGTGTGTGTGTGTGTGTGTCTTTATGTCTGTCTGTCTATGTGTGTGTCTGTCTGTCTGTCTTTATGTCTGTCTGTCTATGTGTGTGTATGTGTGTGTGTGTCTGTCTGTCTTTATGTCTGTCTGTCTATGTGTGTGTGTGTGTGTCTGTATGTATGTGTGTGTCTGTCTGTATGTCTGTCTGCCTATGTGTGTGTGTGTGTGTCTGTCTGCCTATATGTGTGTGTGTCTGTCTGTCTGTATGTGTGTGTGTGTGTCTGTCTGTCTGTCTATGTGTGTGTCTGTCTGTCTGTAAGTGTGTGTGTGTGTGTGTCTGTCTGTCTATGTGTGTGTCTGTGTGTGTATGTGTCTGTGTGTGTGTGTGTGTCTGTCTGTCTTTATGTCTGTCTGTCTATGTGTGTGTGTGTGTGTGTGTGTGTGTCTGTATGTATGTGTGTGTCTGTCTGTATGTCTGTCTGCCTATGTGTGTGTGTGTCTGTCTGCCTATATGTGTGTGTGTCTGTTTGTCTGTATGTGTGTGTGTGTGTGTGTGTCTGTCTGTCTGTCTGTATGTGTGTGTGTCTGTCTATTTGTGTGTCTGTTTGTGTGTGTCTGTCTGTCTGTGTGTGTGTCTGTGTGTGTGTGTGTGTGTGTGTGTGTGTGTGTGTGTGTGTGTGTGAGACCGCAGAAATCGACTACATTTTTGTCTCTCCCACTCCTGTGTGTATTTCTCTACTTTCTGGGATGTTTTAGAGTTAAACATTTCATGGAATTGTGTATTTTACTTTCTCGCTGTTGGAATACTTTTCCTATTTCTTCAGTAAGCCACAACATGCAGTATAGTCTGAGTCCAGCGTAATCTACCTGCTATGGATTTCCAGCGGAATGCCCAGTGTAAACACTCCTGTAATAACACACCGGGTTATTAAAAAGAAACTACTGTCTGTTATTCTTCACATCGGTAGTGCGTATCAATCGGCTAGGTTAATAAAGTGGTTTGTAAAAGTGTGTTTTGTGTGCGTCTATGCATATCAATGCACCTCCCTGTGTCTGTGTGTGTGTGTGTTATATGTTTGGGGTGAAACGACGGGGAAGTTTTACACATTCCTGATGTGTTTACTACACACTGCTTTACAACAAGTGAAGCAGAAATTTAATCGTAGCTAATTAGCTCCCAAACGGATTAATTGGACCTGCAATCTTTATTCTAGACTTTATCTGAGATATACAAACACCGCTCTGCTGAGGTGAATGAGGAAAGCGATGCTGAAAGAGCGTGCGTGGAGAGAGAGAGAGAGAGAGAGAGAGAGAGAGAGAGAGAGAGAGAGAGATAGATGGGAGGGAGCTCAGAGGAAGTGAACTTGAAATTAATCTGTAACAAGCTTAATTTCTGTGCTATCTCTCTCTAGCCCGTCTAATTGAATGCACAAGTGCCAGTGTCAAGCAGCATTACACTTCAGTGAGGACCGGGTCAGCCCAAGACTTTGTTGAGTTGTCTGATGATAAAGCGGCGGCGACTCTGCACTGACACCGGATGTTAATGGTAATGAGAGGCACTTCAGCGTTCAGTGTACCGAGACTTTTAAAGGGTGGCTGGCTCCGACTCCAGCTCTGAACAGGTGAGACGCTCCTTAGAGAGAGGCCGTGATTAAAAAAAGGACAGTTGTTTCGTTCGGATGGTCTCACCTGAGAACTAAAGAGGCTACCCTCCTTCCACCACACACACACACACACACACACACACACACAACCATCTGTCCACCTTGACTTTGTGAGCCACTAACTTAACTGGGATAGCGGCTCCTCTCGCTGACATTCCAGTGTACCAGTTCCTCCCTGTTTGTCCTGGATTAGGATTTGGGCCTCTGGCATATTGTTCATTTTCTCCTTGATGAATTGCATGGGCGTGATGAGAGGTTAAAACAACTATGGAGCAACCAAAACAGGATATTGGGTCTTAGAGAGTTAGTTCCGCTTAGGGAGAGAGAGAGAGAGAGAGTTCAAAACTATGGAATACATCATGATGTAAAATAAAGCTAGAGAGAAGCAGCACCACAGGAAATATTTATCCGTCCCGACTGTCATCTACTGACAGTAATGTAGATGTTATGTTTCTATAGAGACTTCTTGTTCCCTCGAACCCTCTTCATAGCTCAACAGTGGGATCATGAACTAATTGTAACAGTATATGGAGTTCGCCAGGGTGACAATTATTTTCTCTCGGCACAAAGCGTTTAGTTAACCAAGCTCGTTTCCATTCATTAGGCCAGGATCACAGGCTGTGCGTGCTCGCTGGCTCGGCTTTCAGCCCGGGATATGATCTCATGACTGTGGCTTTTAATTTGTACCGAGACACTGCATAGACGTCTTGATGTTGGGAGGTTCTATTTTTAGCGGCGTAACAGGCAAACAAAAGTCATCTCTGACACACTGCCTCTTCTGTGTTTGCAATGAAAGCGCTGGAATGTAGCGGAAGCGCAAAGGATAAGACGCAGAGAAGCAGTGAGTGCAGGAGACAGAGGAGCAGAACACTCTCGTGTTTAGGAGTTATGTCATTTGATTTTTCCACTCTTACAGCCGCCGAGCCTTGGACACGATTCTGATCTAGCTGACTCCAGCAGCACGCGCCGAGCCCCGCGCTGCTGAACTCACTTCCCCTTCTCTCTCTCACTCTCTCTCTACCCCTTCTCTCTCTCTCTCTCTCTCTCTCTCTCTCTCTCTCTCTTTTCTCTCTCTCTCTCTCTCTCTCTCTCTCTCTCTCTCTCTCTTTCTCTCTCGCTCTCTCTCTCTCTCTCTCTCTCTGTCTGTCTGCCTAAGTAACGGCTTTCTGGAAAATATTTCACCTCGTGCTGTCTCCCGAGTCACGGTGTGGTGCGGCGGCTTTATTCCGAACCGCATAATGAGAAAGCATTACACGTGGCGTCTCACGTCTGCCAACACATAACTGTTTTAAAAGCATTAGACTTCATCACGTTTCGCAGGAAGCTTCACTTTGTCAACTCAGTAGCGCGACTGGAGTGAGTCGTCAGAAAACCCAAAGGGGGGCTGAATAACAGGGAACTGATAAACAGGGAGAATATTCGTGTCACTAAAGTATGCAAGACATGCAGGTGAAGGCAGAGAATGAGATTAGCCTGTCCTGCTGAGACGTGATAAGAGGCCAAGGCCCAGACATAACGTTCTCACAGTTTCATTCCTCACCAGCTCATGTGGCAATAAACAGCAAAAAATGTATGAATAAACAAACAAATAACCTGCTGTGTGCTGTAGTCATTACATAAATACAAATCATTAAAAAATATACTTTCTATAAACCTTTTCTAAAAAAAAAACATTCAGAAATTGTTCATAGTAATGTTGTAATAAAAGTGTAGGCTGATCTGCATCTTTAAACTGTCTATAGTGTGTGAATGAGTGTGTGATCTGAGATGTACTCCATCTTGGGCCCTGAGTCCCCTGGGATAGACTCACGGTTCCCTACAAACCAACCATGTGTGAGAAAAGCAAGACAGAGGATGGATGAATGGCTGGATGGATAAATTGTTGGATAGATGGATGGATGGATGGATAGATAGATAGATAGATAGATAGATAGATAGATAGATAGATAGATAGATAGATAGATAGATAGATAGATAGATAGATAGATGGCAGAATGAATGGATGGTTGGATAGATGGATGGATGGATAAATTGTTGGATAGATGGGTGGATGGATGGATGGATTGCTGGATAGATGGATGGATGGGTGGATGGATAAATTGTTGGATAGATGGGTGGATGGATGGATAGATAGATAGATGGATGGATGGATGGATTGTTGGATGTATAGATGGATGGATGGATAGATAGATGGAAGAATGGATGGATGGTTGGATGGATGGATGATGGATGGATAGATGGATTGTTGGTGGGTAGATGGAGGAATGGATGGATAAATTGTTGGATGGATGGATGGAGGGATGGAGGGATGGATGGATGGATGGATTGTTGGATGGAAGGAGGGATGGATTGATTGTTGGATAGATGAATGGGTGGATGGAGGGATGGATGAATGGATGGAGGGATGGATGGATGGATTGTTGGATGGAAGGAGGGATGGATGGATTGTTGGATAGATGAATGGGTGGATGGAGGGGTGGATGAATGGATGGATGGATGTTTGGATGGATGGATGGAGGGATGGATGGATGGATGGATTGTTGGATGGAAGGAGGGATGGATGGGTTGTTGGATAGATGAATGGGTGGATGGAGGGATGGATGAATGGATGGATGGATGGATGGATGGATTGTTGGATGGAAGGAGGGATGGATGGATTGTTGGATAGATGAATGGGTGGATGGAGGGGTGGATGAATGGATGGATGGATGTTTGGATGGATGGATGGATGGATGGATGGATGTTTGGATGGATAGATAGATGGAAGGATGGATGGATGTTGAGACAGTTGAGACAGTGTGGATGTTCGGGGTGTAACAATAAAACAACAGATTAAACAGAATTTCCCTAAAGTTGTTGAAAATAAATGTATTATTATGTATTTTAATTGAAATCTATTATCACTGTAGGGCTGATAACTGCTGTGTGAATTTTTTATTTGAATCTGATATGTAAACGGAGTGCTAATGTCTAAAGATTATTTGCTTTTTCCCTTGATATTTAAAATAGTCCTATTATGACATCATTATCATTCACGAAATAACAGCAGCCCAACCCCACATTCTCAACAAAGTCTGGTGCACATCAGTCCGAGGCTATTCAATCACGTTGTATTGTACTGAAGCAAATTTAGTGACATTGTCAAATACACCATCGCCCTAAGAATCTACATTATATTGTTTTTTATGTGGAAGCCTGGATTTTACATCCTTTATTGGATGCCAGAACATTGTGCCTTATATTTATGTTTGTTCCTCATGAAAGACCCTTAAGAACCCTGGTGGCTCATTTATATATAATAAAATCAATCCACATGTTCATTCTAATCTATATGAAATATGTCTTCTGTGCATTTCTCTTGCAAGGTCCTGCTTTATACTTTACAGACCACCATAAAGATTGACCTTACAATGGGACACCTCATGGCCTGCTTGTAAAGAACAATCTTTTATTTATTTATTTTTTTATTTGAAATTTTGTGTGTGTGTGTTGGTTGTTGGGGTGTTGGTGGGGGGTGTTCTAAACGTCTAAATTATAATGCCACACAAGCATCACATGTGGTGACCTGCATCATGGCCATTTTTGACCCGGATCGCAAAAGGTTCGAATAATGGTTCCACACCATGCATCGTCTCAGGACTGAATACATAACCGAAGTTATACTTCTTTATTTCTCTTCTTCCCTTTTCTCCACAAATGATTATTTTATTACTTGATGAATGCGCACCCGCTATCGTCACAATGCTTACACATTTCCACCTCAGATGAAAGACAAACAGTTGCAATTTATTTCTCCAGATTAAATATTGATCAGTGGTTCTATAGAGAGCGTCAGGTGTCTCACTGATAAATGAATGTCAAGTGATGAACATGCTGAGAGCTGTTATGTGTGTGTGAGGGTGTGTGTGTGCGTCCTCATCGTTCTCTCTCTCTCTCTCTCTCTCTCTCTCTCTCTCTCTCTCTCTCTCTCTCTCTCTCTCTCTCTCTCTCTGGGGACTGAGGAATAACTTCAGCAGCACTTTTATTCCAAACATAGCACGCACATCTTATTCTTTTAAAGATACTGAATTCATAAAACTGAATTTCAGAATGTTCTAGTTACGATAAATATGGGACAGTGTTGATCGAGCGCCGAGCGTTTCACAGCCTGTTCAGAATAAAGCACATTTTGGAACGCAGCGTTGAGTGTGACATGTTAAGAGTGCATGAATAATGTCAGTATCAAGTGAAGAAGTTTAGACTTCAGCCCTGTCCTTCACACCACTGTGATTGGAGGTGTTTTGGTTCGGTCACATGGGGAAGCGTCCTGGATGCGAGGCACTTCTGGGATGTTTTATTTTTGGATAGAGTGCAGGCGAAATGCAGTCACGCTTTATTCAGAAGTGTGTTAAGTGCACATAGTGAGGATTTTATTGTGCGGAGCAGACGAAACTGTAGACATCAGAAGGTATGTGGAGGTTGGATTGAAGCATGAGGGATGTCTATATGAGCTTCTCACCCTGAACTTAATGATCTTTAAACAAATCTTGCACCATTTATCTGCGAGTCAACGTAAGCCTCCACAGGAAGTGCACACTTTCTGTTTTCTTCTGATTACGCTTTACTGAAGAAGGAAAAAGCCTGAGTGCCTGAAGTAGCCGAGTATGCACAAACCTCGCTGTTTGGCAGAAGAAAGCACGTTTTCCAGCCGTTCTGAGAGAAACGTTCTCTGTAGCGTAGTCTTAAAAAACAGTCAGGATGTAGTTTTAGTGAGAACTGTAAAATAAACCAGCAGCACATATATTCCAAAGAATTATAAAAGGCCCCATTGATGCTGTTCTGTTGTCTGTTCACATTTGGAAAATTTCAGAATGATAACTGCAATGCGTGGCCTAACACACACACACACATACAGGTGCATGCATACACACACCGAGAGGGGGGAAAAAAGAGAGAGAAAGACAGAGAGAGACAGGAAGGAAAACAAATTGGTGTGCAAAGGAGCCTGGAGATACAGTTACTGACATAAAACAACAAGTTATCAAATCTAATTAAATCCATGCGGCTTGAGGGAATACTAACACGTCTCACTCTGCACACTGCTTACTCCATTAAAGAGCTATCACATTATGATAACTAGACGTCAATATACACATCGAATCCTGGCGGAAAATTGAAAAGCACGCTGGAAAGCATCAACCTGCGAAAGGTCCGTCTAAAGGAAAATCTTCAAATGAAAAATGTTTTATTTGCATCTGGAGACTTTATTTCTGAGGTTCCGAACCCTCACATAAACATCAGTCGCATCTTTTACTGATCAGAAGGTTGTGGGTTCGAATCCCAGCTCCACCAAGCTGCCAATGCTGGGCCTTCAATTATTCAGTTATTATTATACACAGATCAGCCATACCATTGTGAGCAGTGACTGGTGAAGTGAATGAGACTGATGATCTCCTCATCATGGCACCTGTTAGTGGGTGGGATATATTAGGCAGCAAGTGAACATTTTGTCCTCAAAGTTGATGTGTTAGAAGCAGGAAAAATGGACAAGCGTAAGGATTTGAGCGAGTTTGATGAAGGGCCAAATTGTGATGGCTAGACCACTGGATCAGAACATCTCCAAAACTGCAGCTCTTGTGGGGTGTTCCCGGTCTGCAGTGGTCAGTATCTATCAAAAGTGGTCCAAGGAAGGAACAGTGGTGAACCGGCGACAGGGTCATGGGTGGTCAAGGCTCATTGATGCACGTGGGGAGCGAAGGCTGGCCCGTGTGGTCCGATCCAACAGAAGAGCTACTGTTGCTCAAATTGCTGAAGAAGTTAATGCTGGTTCTGATAGAAAGGTGTCAGAACACACAGTGCATGACGGGTCAGGCCTGTTTCGGCAGGACCAACACAATATTAGGCAGGTGGTCATAATGTTATGCCTGATTGATGTAAGTCGCTCTGAATAAGCCAAATGCCAGAAATGTAAAATGTGGTTCGAGGTTCGATTTCTACTTCTGCTCTGTGTGTATGAATGGTCTCCCGGTGTTTCAGGGTTTTCCTCCTGATACTCTGGTTTCTTCCCCCAGTCCAAAGACATGCACTGCTTGGCATTTATAAATAGACTGTATGTGATTGTGCCCTAGGATTGACTCCACCTTGTTCCCCGAGTCTCCTGGGACAGGCTCCTGTCTGACCATGTGTAGAATAAGTGATACAGAAAATGGATGGACAGATGAGCCACACCCTCTTTGCACTCAGCTTTTTTCAGTGTAATTGTTTTGAGGTCTCTTTTTCGAGGCATTTTGGTCTGAAATGCAGCTGAGAAAAATGAAGTGCGAGTGCATCAGTGTGTATAGAGTGGATTATTGTCTCTACATGACACTGGGATGGATGATGCACAGGTGAGCTGTTAATGCTGGCTTCTTTCTGTTTGCTGAATTCACACAAGAGCTGATTGTTTGAATGTGTTACGCAGCATGATGCTAACAAACATCTGGTGGATGAAGTCATCCTGAACTTGGCTGCTGCTCCTTCTTGAAGTGAGGTCTTATACACAACAGTTTGTTTTTGCTAATTCTTTATGCTCAGGAATGGGGCGAGAGTTGTGGGAAAGTTTGTAGTGTAAGTGTAACAAAAGGATTTGTAGTGTGTGTGTGTGTGAGAGAGAGAGAGAGAGAGAGAGAGAGAGAGAGAGAACACACACTCTCTTCTCTTCTCCGTTCTCTTCTCTTCTCCTCATTTTCTCTTCTCTTCTCCTCTCCTCTCTTCTCTTCTCCTCATCTTCTCTTCTCTTCTCTTCTCTTCTTCTCTCCTCTCTTCTCCTCATCTTCTCTTCTCCTCTCCTCTCTTCTCCTCATCTTCTCTTCTCTTCTCTTCTCTTCTTCTCTCCTCTCTTCTCCTCATCTTCTCTCCTCTCCTCTCCTCTTTTCTCTTCTCCTCCATTCTCTCTCTCCTCTCCTCTCTTCTCTTCTCCTCATCTCTCCTCTCTTCTCTTCTCTTCTCTTCTCTTCTTTTCTCTCCTCTCATCTCATCTCCTCTCCTCTCTTCTCCTCCATTCTCCTCATCTTCCTTCTCCTCATCTTCTCTTCTTTTCTCTTCTCTTCTCTTCTCCTCTCCTCTCCTCCATTCTCTTCTCTTCTCCTCATCTTCTCTTCTCTTCTCTTCTCTTCTCTTCTCATCTTCTCTTCTCTTCTCTTCTCTTCTCTTCTCTCCTCTCCTCTATGCTCTGTTTTTAAACGATAGTTAACGTGTGTTTGGGGAGCAGTTGTGCTGTGGATACACGTGTGTGTCGGTGTGTGTTTAGCGTTTTGTGCTTGATTGGCAGTAAACTGTTTTGTATGTCTTGTTCGACGTACAAAACCGTTTACAGGGAGAAGAGAAAGATTACAAAAGTAAGCGCGGGAGAAGAATGAGATGGAAGAGGGGTAAGCAACAATTAGCTTCTCCAGGGGAGGAATAAAAAGCACAGGAAACTAATGACTGTATTGAGTTTACCCGCTGTTATATAATTTATATATCTTGTTAAGTCATCCATCAGCTCGGCGCAGCTACAAGTGTGTGCTGCTCTGATACTGAAACTGCAAGCGGAAAAAAACAGAGCTGGAACAACAGCACTGATAAATTAAATCACTATTGGACAATTATTTTATTAATAATATGCTTGAATGATATTTTTTTGAATTAACATTATCATCATGCTTATAATATTTTGTTTACTATATTTATTTTATCCATTCGTCCGTCCATTTTCTGTAGCATTTATCCTACACAGTGTTGCAGGGGGACTTGGGGGCCTTTGAGCACTAGGTGGGGGACACCCTGGTCACTGGACCAGTCCATCACAGGGCAATTAGAGATGCCAATCAGCTTAGAAGCATGGATTTGGACCGGGGAAGAAAGGCAGAGTATCCCTAAAGAACATGTATACTACAAACACACACACACACACACACACACACACACACACACACACACATGGAACAGAGACTGCAATCGAACCCCAAACCATGGAGATGTGAGCCAAACGTACTAACCACTACACCCTCTCTATTTATTTTTTGTTACATAATAACATTAATTAATTAATTGGTTAATCAATCAACCAACCAATCAATTAATTAATTAAGTAAACCCATGATTAATTAATTGAGGTGTGTCATTTCTTTATAAAAATGAAGCCACATGTACATTACAGCACAGTGGAATTCTTTTCTTCACATATCCCAGCTAAGGAAGTTGGGGTCAGAGCTCAATTGCCCAACAGTGGAGTTCGGTAGTGCTGGAGCTTGAACCCTGACCTTCTGAACCCACAGCCTTAACCACTTCACAGCCAGCACTGCACCCAAACGGTATCAGAACCCAAATGCAAACAAAGCGTATAAATGAATCTGACCGATTTAAACACATACGGCTAAATAAATATATTCAGGATTTACAATTAGTTCTGTTTTTCATGCAGAGTTCACTAACTAACGCTGCAGTGTGTGTATATTTTAGAACAATGTTGTGTATTTCTTCTGTTCGAAGCATTTTTAAAGGTTATCCTATAGACACTAAGCTATTTATTTAAATCCTCATGAATGGAATAAGTTATGGTTAAGTTTTTTTTATTACTTCCCCACTTTCTGCTGTTATTCTGCTTCATCATGACATTTAAAGAATTTCCACTGTACGAGGCAGCAGTAGGATCTGATATTGCGCGTATGTTTGCAGTCAGGAACTGCGCATATATGAAGTAACACCCCCTGCGTCAGTGCGGCTAAATCTGATTTCCCTTCTGTCGCATTCTGACAACTGATATGTTTTTTCACTGATATCAGCAATGTACACTCAGTCACAGGAGCCTAATGATAGAAGTGTGAATATAATGTGCATATAGACGTGACACCAGTAAGCAGAACACACGAAACACACGTTTCCTCCATTATACGTAGACGATCCGACGTATAAACACGCACTAGAGGTGTTACGTAAGGCTGAAGCTTCATATCAGTGGCTGTGTTTGTTAAATAAATACCACCAATATGTGTGATGATATTAATATCTTTAGGATTTTATGTAATAATTGAACTCTTTGAATGGAAAAAAAACCCACCAATAATATCATGGAAATGTTTTGTAAAGCGTTTCTGAAGATTCCTGATGGACAGAACGCTGAAGCGGAGCATTTGCCCGCTAATGAGGTAAGCAGGAAGCGCGTCAGCCTTTGTGTTAGCGTTGTTGCTATGACTCAGCCCGGATTAGAAAGCATCTGATGCTGTGAGTCAAGCCTTCACCATCTTCTCAGCTCCTTACGAAAGCCCACCCCCTCACATCTACATCCAACAAACAAGCAAACGCCTGCTGCCCTGTCCCATCTCATCAACGTTACGCCACAGATTCACCGAGTCTGCTGTCATTCCAGTGACAGCCTTCTGATTAAACACCTCAGTAAAAATCGCTAGGTGTTATGAAGATACATCAGTGGAAATTTGGCTTGTACTTCATCCAAATGTTTGTCATTTTCAAAAAGCAGGGTGAAGGACGGCTAGTAACGACAGGAAACATAACCAGCTGCCGAAAGATATATGAAGAGAAACAAAGTGCCATAACGACGGATGGATTGATAAAAGCAAGAGACCATACAGTGGGGGGAGGGGGGGTGGAGTTAATGCTAGCAGGATTAGAGATGAATCAAGGACTGGTGAACATATACTGCGCATAAGATCTTTCTCGTTATGGTCCTGTGCTCCGTTTTGTTGAATAATTTATGTTTTGAGTTCTTCGTCTCCGGTTTTCGGCACGATTGCATATTCCATAGCTAACACACTGAATATGGAAGCTCTTTCAAAAGTCTAAGTAAAAGATGGAGATGAAACTAAATAGATGACTGATGACGTCACGTGCCGTTTAAGGAGTTTGCCTAGGTTGTGGTGACGTCACACAGACGGACGTTTTAGCGCTCCTTAGCACACAGACGGACGTTTTAGCGCCGGGTTTCGACAGCTTTTTTTTTTTTCTAGCCTTGAAATGTAGTTCCGCTAGCACTTATGGATTTAATAAAGTGCATTACAGAGCTGACGGGGTGAAAGGTCACACATCTGCTTGTTCTCTTTGCTTGTTCAGCATTATGTTAGCCACTCGTTTACACTGAGGGTCAGATTCCAGCGTTACCCTTCACTCGGTTTCCCTCACGCTATGTCTGTCAGACAGATGAACATTGCTCTTTTTAAGTCATTCCCTCTGCTGCCTCAACCCTCTCTCTAAAATGTCTCGCATCGAGGCTTTATTATTTCCTTATTTATGTATGCCACATTTTTATTCGGAATCACAATTTAATGAACTCTGTCATTACGACCTTTAAATTTTTAATTTTCCGCTCTGCATCTGCTTCTGAAGATTGCTAGTGGAATGTCTGTACAGGGAGGGGTTGAGAGCATTCCCCTCCTCAAAGCCCTTCGTCCTCCTCCTCGTCCTCCTTCCTCGTTGCCACCGAGCCTCGAACCCAGACCGCTTTCAGTTTTCAGAAACGCAGTTTCCTGGACCGCACCTGGATTTAAAAATAGCTTTCACACTTGACCAAATGTACTGAACTCTTCGGGCAAAAGGTCTGGAGGAAAAAGTGCGAATGTGAAAGTTCTTGAAGGGAAAAAAAACAAAACACACACACACACACACACACACACACACACACACACACACACACACACACACACACTCTTTCACAACTGAAGCAAAACAAGTGAGCGCAGACTTTGCAATCTGATTCCATTACCTTAGCTCAAATCCATTTTAAGGTCTTGGGACTGGAGTATGAGCGTAATTAGCTCCAGCTTCGAGCCTTTTTCAGAGTCACAGCCCTTTTCTCATCATCTCCATCCGTCCTTCACTGGAGTCCAGCCCTGTTTCAGTTCAGTTTTCCTCAGCTGAGCAGTGTGCACGCTTCAATCCTGATAAGGTGTGAGTCCTGTCTGCTTCTGACTGACAAGCTGGCATTCACCACGCCAGTGTCTCGCACACGATAAGAGAAAATGTCAGCTTGATTTTACAAAATGTCATTTATCTTGCACCTTCCTAGCCAAGCACCGGTACCAAGCATTCTCCTGTGCTTTCCTGAGATCAGTCTATTTCTCATAACGTTTGGAATTTAGCTAAGTGGAGGCTGAGCAGGGTGAAACCATTAGCTGTAACCACAGAACATGCAATTAGTGCTATTACTGAACGGCTGTGAAGGTGTGCATCGGTTGTTGGCCCCCAAAGCCGTTGTGCTAGACAAAAGCACATTGCTACCTCTGGAAAATTCTTCAGTTCATTATTAAATTTGCTTTTTCAAATGACATTTCAGGAGCACAATTTGGATTGTTTTTGGCAACTGGACTACCAGCTCAGTCATATTTCACACATTTCTATTCCTGTTGCTATGCAGTAAACAAACATAAGCTGTGGTATTGATCTGGTGTAAATGTAGCCTCAGGGGACAGTTCCACAGCGCTCTATCCCATTGTGGTGTTTCAGCAGTGTGTCTGAGTCAGTATAAGACACATTCAGACAATATTCTTATCTCAACTTGAAAGCGTATCGCACGGAGAGCCTTGGAGATACAGGGATTCAACCAAGACGAGACAAAGGTCCAACATAAGAGATGTTACACAAGATCTCTGACGCACACGAGTATGTTTGCGATGGTAACTGAGCTTCCAGATCCGCATGCCAGTTTGCTTTGCTCTGTTGGCTGCTAGTGTGTGGGGGCTGCTGGAGGGTTTTTTTTTTCCTTCTTCTTCGTCTTCTTCTTCTTCTTTACACTGGTGAGGGGAGGTGTTGCTACGTTATTGAGAGAAACAATTCCTTCTCCAAATATGAGTGGGCTAACAGGAACCATTAATTGGTTTAGAAGGATTTCACAGTTCAAGTTGCAGCGTAGCCCGAAGGCTGAAAAAAACGGTTATATTCAGATGTATTCAGCTAGTGCTTAGCCCCCTCCCTGCTATAGCAAATGATCTCAGTCAGAGCGGGTGTTTAGCTTTAGCTTGTTTAAGCCTTAGGTTTTGATATGAGGGCCTGGTGATGAAGCAAAGCAGAGTTTGTACTCGCATCATCACTTTTAATGTTGGATTCAAAGCTCAATCTGTCATATATTATTCAATGAGTTTTCTTCTTTTCTCCTGAGCACTATGCTAGCTCTACCTTTCGACTTCGGTTTCACTCAAAGCAGCCCTGGTACTAAATCGGAATCAGGTTTGTTTTTATCTTTCTTTTTTTTTTTCTGCTTCTGAGATGTTTCGTCTTGAGTCATCACTGACTCAAAGTGACATTTATGGAGCACACTGATGAAGCAATTCTTCCTGGCTCCTTAAGCTGTGCTCCCATAGTCTCATACAGAGCACTCGTTTGTGTGCATGTTTTTATTTTATTTATTTATTTATTTATTTTTCCCGGGCCCAAAGCTGCCTCCATGATCTACAGCCCAGACGGATCACAGACTGAGAGAGGATACGTCTTGAACGCCGAGCTCCCTGGCAGCCCTGCGGGAACCTACTGAGTGTGTTGTCTCTCGCTCTTAGTCAAATTTATTGCCACTCCATCTCCGATACTCCTAACAAAGGCACTCGGCCTGCGATTCCCTGCTTATTTGTCAAATCGCCGCACCTGTGAGGGTCCCAGCTCAAGATAAATTTCAGGTTGGAGTGGCTGGCCAGGAATAAATCTTTTCCGCTGTCTTTTTTTCTTTTTCCCCTCTCCCTCACTTGTTTTGTAGTTGCACTGTTTGGGGGAACGGTGGAGCTGCAAAGGAGCATTTTCTTCTCATGAAACGGAACGGTGAAAGCTGTGATAAATTACGCTCTTTGTTGACACCTTCATTGGGTTATTTATGGCTCATTAATTGAACTGAAAAAGAGAGTTGTTGGCACAGCAGGGGAGAGAGAAAAGGGAGAGAGCCTCGGTTTGGTTAAAACCCTCAGGCCTTAGAAAGAAGAGAAGGAGAACGAGGGGTGGGGGGGATTTTATTTCTATATCTACTTCCTGTTTCTGTCTGCAGTCGAAGGAGGGAATACATGCAACTGAGATGGAGGTAGAAAAGAAACGATGATGACAGGCGCAATCCGGCCCACCCATTTCCTCCCGAACCTCCTCTCTCTTTCTTTCTGCCTGCCTCTCTCGAACCTGAAAGGCTTTTTAAAATCTGTCAGTGTGGATTCATTTGGTTCGTGGAAGGGAATATGCTTTAATCTCATTCAGGCAGGAATACCCCCAACACACACACACACACACACACACACACACACACACACACACACACACACACACACAGAATCCATAGTCTAATGGAACAAGTCAAGGTACTTATTTTTGCTTCCCTCTTTAACAACTGTGGACCATTTCCTAAAATGTTTCCGTCAAAATCAGTCTGCCATGTGCTTATTGAATTCCTGCCCCAAAAAATAAAAAAAAAATTTCCCTAACAAGCAGATTGGTAAAAGTTAGCTCTGTCAGCACTAGTGCTCGACTGTATCAGTGGAACAATGGAAGCAGCTCTTTTGATATCAGTCTGCTTTCAGGCCTCGGAGCCTTTGCGAGGAGAACGGGGCACTTCAGACACCCACTGTTAATTAACAAGTGGATTAAAGATGCTCGTTTTCATGGGCTGAAGTACCTCAAAGCACTTCAAAGGGTGATTGGAGTGCAGCATGAGGTACACTAATGAGAGGGTGCTTGAGTGCAGAAAGGCTCTATCTGCTGGGCTTGCATGTCCTTGAGTGGAGCTTGTGCATGGCCTGGCTGTGTGTCTTGTATCTCCACTGCTGTAGCTGTCAGTCAGCATACTCCTCGTTCTCTTGTGTCCCTTCCCTTTTTACTTCTCAGGACATCCTTCTCTCCTCAGCTTCCTCCTGAGAGATGTATGTGTGTGTGTGTGTGTGTGTGTGTGTGTGTGTGTGTGTGTGTGTGTGTGTGTGTGTAAGCCTCAGCTCAGGCCATGGATCAGGTGCAGGATCTTCTCTCTCAAAGCCCGTTCTTTTCTTCTCATTTATTTCTGTAAGACTCTCCATTTCCTGGAACGCACTGATCAGCTGACTCCTCACCATTTTCCGAACCGTTCCGATTATGTTGTTATAGGCACACTTTGAAAGCGATGAAGCGGTGAAACATGAGCAGTAGTCATCTGCATCCCAGTTAGACTGCACAGCTCCTCAGATGAGACGGATGAGGCTCCCGGATGACTGCGGATGAAGACTGTGAGCTTTGAGGCAGCTGCATCTCAACAGCTCTCATAAAGAATCCTGCTGAGAGTGTGCGTTTATTTATGTGTAAAATGAGTGCGTGTTTTCATCGTAAAAGTGTAAATATGTGTGTGAATGCAGCATGGGGGTGGGAATAGATAGCGTTCGCTAGGGGAAAATGTTTTAAATCTTTTTGAGTAACTACTGTGTTTGCTTAAATACACTATAGACAATTTTGTAATATCATATGTTACAATACTCTATATATGGTGGCTTAGTGGGTACCTCACATCTCCAGGGTTAGGGGATCGATTCTTGCCTCCTATCATCATCATACACTTGCCTCCTATTATCATCATACATCATATAGTTTGCATGTTCTCTCCATGCTTCCTCGGGTTTCTACGGTTTCCTCCTTCAGTCCAAAGACCCGAGTTATAGTCAGAGTCGCATCTCTAAACTGTCCGTAGCGTGTATAAGTGTGTGTACCCTGTGATGGACTGACACCATGTGAATCCCACCTTGTTTCCCCGGGTCCATTGGGATAGACTCCAGGCTCCCTTTAGCCCTGTGTACAGTAGAATATAGACAAATGGATGGATTAATACAATAAAATGCTGATCATGTCATCTGTTTTCTGTAATTGTGTGGTAAAATTTATCCAAAAAGGATTTTCTCTGCCTATGCTTTTCCCTGGCTATGTAATCTCATGCTGCTCTATTTAAGATGCGGTCACACATTTTCCCAAGATACTCAATGGTGGATCAAAATTCCTTCAGAAGTCCGGGTTGATTTGTTTGCATTGTTGGCTGAAATGCCCCCAAACCATGACCGCGTCAGTGCCAGGACTGAACAGACAGCAATCTAGAGACAGCAATCAGCGTCTTTTCACACCAGGGAACCCCAAAGCTCACATTTGGACTCTTTACATAAGACTTTCTACTTCTGCTATCCATAGCATTCTTTATAGCAGTTTCATCAAGACTAATATTTGTAGAATCAACATCCATTTGACAAGGCCGTGTTTTTTTTTTTGGTCCCTTAAT
Source organism: Hemibagrus guttatus (assembly GCA_033459395.1). NCBI lineage: Eukaryota > Metazoa > Chordata > Actinopteri > Siluriformes > Bagridae > Hemibagrus > Hemibagrus guttatus. The sequence goes on along the minus strand of JAUCMX010000013.1, from coordinate 1,529,791 downwards.
CTGGGGTTAGACTGTATGATTTTTGGCTCGATGTTCCTCTTACAGAAAAAAAGCCTACAGGGTGAAGAATGTCAAAGAATTCTTTGGCTGTGGATTGAGATCGCTGGCCTCAGATTGCCCCCAGTGCTCACCAGTGGCCTGTTTAATAGCACTGTGTGAAGTGTAATGTATGTGTAATGTATGTGTGTGGGTGTTGGAGTCGTGTACGCGATGTTGTACATGACTGTCACACAGCCGGCTTTTAATATCAATTTGCATCTTTAATAGGCATTAGCATTTTAATTTGCACAGCTGATTGCTTTGTTTTGCCAAGAATTATTGATTTGTTTACTCAAAGCAGATGCTACACTTAAACCAAGTCCCTTCATCGTCTAAGATGCTTTCACTTATGGAGCGTTCGCCCAGCACAATGGCATCGACTTAGCGGATCTTTTCAATCAGTTTAAACGAATGAATTATTTTGGTGCCGCAAGTCTGATATAAAATGGATCAGGTCTCTGTTGGCTTTCAGTGTGAGATGTTTTACCTTTCTGCTGGGATAACCTTACACAGAAACAAGCACTTGGAGCATCTCAGAGAGCAGAAATAGGTTCGAACTTTTCTATGAAAATATTCCCGCTAGTAGGCTAGGTAAAAACAGAAATCCTTAAAAATCCTTAAAACCCTTGAGTGTCTATTTTAATATGTCATTAACCACCATTGTGTTGTGTGACATGACAAAGAAATTCAGTGCTGAACATTGGGCAACCCAAAACAGGGGCAAAATGAAATTTTTGGAAGTTAAGAAAGCTTTGTGTCTTATTCAATGGCGTTGATGGACGTATAGCATCTTTAGGATGTGTCTGCATGTCTCTGGGGCAGTGGTGGCTCAAGTGGTTAAGTGTTGATCGCAGGCTCTGGGTTCAAGCCCCAGCACTGCCAAGCTGCCACTGTTGGGCAATTGAGCAAGGCCCTTAACCCTCTCTGCTCCACGGGGGCTGTATCATCGCTGCCCTTGTGCTCTGACCCCAACTTCCTTAGCTGGGATATGTGAAGAAAAGAATTCCGCTGTAATGTATGTGTGGTGATAATAAAGGCTTCTTCTTCTTCTTCTCTTGTTGAGAATATTTTCGACATGTATGCAGCAATTAATCAGAATAATAACACACAGGATACTGAATGCGATATGAATGCATCTTTTTCTGTATGTTTAGTTCCATCTGAGCACGTAATATCACGTTGGGATGTTATTCTCGTGATTGTGTTGTTAAAGTTGTGAAGCGTTATCTCATTGCGTCTCGTTCTGTTTCTCTTTTCGGTAACGCTGCTCTCCGTCCTGTGATGCTTCCTCAACATCCCACCATGAAGGTAAGCGATTTGATTTTGATTTTGATTTTTATTTTATTTTTTTTATTTCAGCCCAAATCAAGTCTGAATACAATACACAGTTAAACAGTAACACAAATTATAGACACAACAGCTTAAACCATAAAAGAATTTTCCTTCAATTGTTAAATTTTGCTTCTTAGAAATGACCGCACTTTCGTTCTCTTATCATAATGTTCATTAATTCATTGTACTTATTTAAATTGTCAGCATTTTAATCATGCATAATGGGACACATTACAAAACAGGCCTCCGGTCGCTCCCCATCAAAGCACTGAGCTCTTTATCACAACACCAGCACACACAAAAGCATTTTTCAAGCTTCATGTACATTTTCGAGATAGAAAACACACATTCGTCTCAGTCAGCCATCTAGGATATGATCACAATCCACTCATCACAGCACACACACACACACACACCTACCCTGCTCGCTCCTGCTCCTTTCAGTGGCAGGTATTTAGCAGTGAGTAACACACACTTATCGAGATGAATGCTTGATAATAAATCGTTATTGTTGTTAATGCACAAATGTATTGAAAAAAAACATGAGAGTAATAATAAGCACTAATATAATACAGGTTAAGCCACAGTTTTGTGGAATCCTGGATTCTGATTGGTCAGGAGGTGTTGAGTCGTTTTCTGTTGAGTCGTTTTCAGCTGCCTGGATGGGAACTTACAGAAACTTCTATCTATCTATCTATCTAGAGAGTAAGAAAGGGGTGTAATGGGGGTGAGAGATAGAGAGAGAGGGGGTGAGTGAGAGTGAGAGAGACAGTAAGAGAGGGAGTGAGAGAGTAAGACAGAGAGAGTGAGAAAGGGGGGAGTGGGGGGTGAGAGAGATAGAGAGGGGGGAATGGGGCATGAGAAAGGGGGGAGTGAGAGAGATAGAGGGGGGTGAGAGGGAGTGAGAGAGAAAGGGAGGGGGGAGTTAGAGAGAGAGGGGGGGAGTGAGAGAGTAAGAGAGGGGGGTTGAGGGGGAGAGTGAGAGAGTAAGCGAGAGGGAGGGTGAGAGGGGGGGAGTGAGAGAGAGTAAGAGAGAGATGGGGGAGTGAGCGAGAGAGTAAGTGAGGGGGGGAGTGAGAGAGTAAGAGAGAGAGAGTGAGAAAGGGGTGTAATGGGGGTGAGAGATAGGGAGAGGGGGTGAGTGAGAGTGAGAGAGAGAATAAGAGAGGGAGTGAGAGAGTAAGACAGAGAGAGTGAGAAAGGGGGGAGTGGGGGTGAGAGAGATAGAGAGGGGGGAATGGGGGGTGAGAGAGAAAAAGAGAGGGGGGGTGAGATATATAGAGAAAGGGAGTGAGGGGGTGAGAGAGAAATAGAGTTTTAGAGTGAGAGTGAGAGAGAGGGTGGAGTGGGGAGTTAGGGGAAGAGTGAGAGAGAGAGAGAGAGAGAGAGAGAGAGAGAGAGAGAGAGAGAGAGAGAGAGAGAGAGAGAGAGGGGAGTGAGAGTTGGGGGGGTGAGAGCAAGAGAGAAAGAGAGAGAAAGGGGGAGTGAGAGAGCAAGAGAGAGAGAGAGAGAGAGAAAGGGGGGAGTGGGGGGAGTGAGAGTGAGGGAGATTAGAGAGGGGAGTGAAAGAGAACAGAAGAGAGGGGGAGTGAGGGGGTGAGAGAGAACATTGGAGAGAGAGAACGAGAAAGAGAGAGATTAAGGTGTGAAAGTGAATAACTCTTTAGAGCCTCTGTAATGAACCATAAGAGCATTAATAAACAAATACAGATTGCTGGAGTATAAGTGAAATAAAACACTTTAGGCGGCTTGACCGCAGCATGGTCCCAGGAGAGCAAATGATTCTTAGTTCCTTAAAGACCTTCAGTTTGTGTGAGTATCTGAAAGTTAAACACTTGTTAGGTTTCTAACCTGTTATAAAACTGTTGATGTCTGATGAAACAGTGCACCGTATATATATATTGAGCGTTTTCCATTTTTAAACCTTTGTCATCGATTTCTCTTGTAGACTTTTTAAGCCTTGCTAATCTGCTAGCAGGACTGCATACTTACAACTCTGAAACTTTTACAATTACAAATGTAGTGAAACAGCACCCTGAGCATCCTGAGCATCCTGAGCATCCTGCCTTCATGGTGACAGCAGAGTGATGTGAATAAATCTGCGGTAATCTCTACCACGGAAACGTAAATAAATTTTCACTAAAACATGGGGAAATAGTCTGCGCACTTCCAGATGCAATTTTTTTTTCCCCGTTTTTGATTGGTGATAGAAAAATCTGGCTGTTCTTGAGTGACATATTTCCAGGGAAGTGCTGCACATTGCGGGTCTCAGAAGAGCACGGCTGTCACCCTGACAGCTTATTGACAGGCTCCTGAGTGGTGCTAGTGTCTGCATGCTGTTTGAATCATCTCTGGCACTCCAGCAAATGTGATCTCCTCTGATGGCCTTGCTCTAAACTCAGCCTGATGTCCCCTAGCTATAACAGAAATGACAGCTTACAAATAAACCCATAATTATCACATCTCCAGTCACCAGCGCAGGCCGCATTTGCATAGGCTGCCTCATTGAAGAGTACTGCTCTAATAAACCCTCAGGGGCCAGCACTCTTTTTATTAAATGGGGGAAGGCCATACCCTGTGCGACAACATCTGCGGATGTAAATGTGAAGGCTAGAGCTGGAGATACCGTGCAATCCAAGTGCCTAGGATTGTACAAAAGATTCCAGCCGGCAAATAAAAAAATAAGCAGACCAGGGAACTGGATTGCTTCTATTGTGTTTCTGTTGTGTGTGCCGTTCCCTGAAGAGGGAAAAAAACATCTCCGGCCTGTTAGAATGGAAAGGGAAAGGTGGCCAAAATGTGATTTTTGGAGTGTCCAGAGGACAAATAGAAATGTATGATTAAATCTTCTAGCCAAATACACAAAGGTCTATTTGTACGTCAGAAGAGCTGTGTTCCAGCAGCCCGGCAAGTCAGAGCACAGCAGAGAGCACCGGGCAGCACCGGCTCAGACTGGCCCCAGGATCAGGCAACTAACTAAAGCAGAGTCATGACACAAAATAAACATTCTCAGACAACAGCACGGGTTTAGAAAAGCAGTATAAAGAGCATACGATCTGAACTGAACCTGATCTCCTTGCTAAAAATGTGCTCACGACGGATGGATTTATAAAAAGAAAAGAGTTTCAGGAGCATGTGAAAAAGCGCTCACGGATCTTTGGGTATGTGTGTAGTATGATTGCACATGTGCTTCATGCATGAGGATGTTTCTTCAGACAGGCTTTGCTTCGCTCTTCTGGTAATTCCCCCCAGATTCTCTCTCTCTCTCTCTCTCCCTCTCTCTCTCTCTCTCTCTCTCTCTCTCTCTCTCTCTCTCTCTCTGGGTCCCTCCCACTAAAGGTGCCATGAAAGCTTCGCTCTTTGGATTCTCTTCGTTAATTAGCTTGACTTTGTTGCATGGTTGCCATGAGAAATTCAGAAGAGGTGGAGTGATAGCTGACATAGCCCTCTCTCTCTCTCTCTCTCTCTCTCTCTCTCTCTCTCTCTCTCTCTCTCTCTCTCTCTCTCTCTTCTTCTTCTTCGTCTTCTTCCTACTCTGTCGCTCGCCAGCTTTCTGCCTTTCGCTCGTTTCCCCGTCTGATTCATCTCATCTTCATTTCCCCAGATCCTGTTTTTAAATTTTTATTTAGGGTGTCATTTATTTAATAAGGGATTATTTATTTAGTGCATCAAATCATTCTGAAATGAATATTTATATATTTGTGGGGGCTTTAAATATTTACACGGTCTCTCTCTCCTTCCTCTGGTGCCAAGCCCCCATAATGAATGTTGTTGTTGGATATGCAGAGAAATAACAAGACCAGTTTCAAAGTAAATAATCCTTTGCATATATTTGAACTTAATTGCTTTGAATGCATTACGAGAGACTGCCGCTCTGATCTAAATGTAATTGAAAGTATAATGTGTGGGCCTGTTTGGCACCGCCGATGTTATAGCGTATGTACCGTGAATCCGAACAAGGATAAATTATTCATGTAGCAGTTGGCAAGGTAGTAAGTAGGTGGTGTTGGTGTTGGTGGTGGTGTTGGTGGTGGTGCCATTATTCTTCAACTCTAAACTAATGCGCTTCCAGTCTTGTTTAACATGGATTTAGTTGTGTAATTACAGATTATAAAGAAATCATGTGCTACGGCGAACCTGCCGGTCATTATTTCGGTGTTCCCCTGGACCAAACAGCCGTAAACACTCTCCGACAGTGAGCCAAACCACTGGTCCAGCTGTGCAGACATAACTCCACCTGTGTGTATCAGCGCCCTCCACAGCTAAAGGCTTATTAGTGTTAGCTGCAGGCTGTAGCAAGAAACGCAGCGCCAGCCAGCGTGACTGTTCACTCCGGGTTTACACTTCGCCTCCAGAACCTACACTTCCTAATGAGGAGCTCCTAGCAGGAGTGTGGGGCCAACAGCGGAGCCCTGATTTGTTCTGCATGCTAAATATGGCCTGTAATTTTTATTCCTCTGAGTAGCTTATTAAAAGTGAAAGGAAGATGAAATCCCCAATGGCCAGACCATTCCTTTTCCTCCTGTTTATTTTTTCCCCCTCTCTCTTAATATTAAGGTTATGGTAACCTTAGCGGGTGATTGATGCAGCGAGTGACTGCCGGTAATAATAGCCATGATGGATCCCCACCTGAACCCTGGAGATGTAATCTAGCAGGACGGGGAAGATAAAGTAGTGAGCGGTTGAAAGATACAAACATAGCTGCAAAACCCGTCCAGCAGCGCTGTTTATCATGGGCCAGGTAACACCAGCATGCCCAAATATATGACAGCTCAGGCTGTCTTTAATGGATCAACACTTAATTCAGACGCAGTCTTTTTTTTTTCATTATTTGTTCATCAAGAAGAAGAATGAGGGAATACAGTACAGTATCTGGAGTGTTTATTTACATTTACACACACGTTTACCCTGACGAAGAAGAAGAAGAACAACCTCCAACATTTTTTTTTACCCCATTTTTACTTACCGATACTGAGAGTAAACAATCATAGACGCCATCGTTTTACGTAATCGTAGCCGCGTGAAAATCCTTCAAACGGATTTTCTGAGCATTAAAATTCTTCCTGTTTTTTTTTTTTCTTAAATGCTTTTCATCCAAGTTCTACCATTTTAATATCTGGTTTAAAACCCAGTAGTGAAGAAGGAGCAAATTGTGTTTAAAGATTTTATTCAGACTATACATTATTACTGCTATTTCTTTTATTCATTTGCGTTTAACACATAATAAATAAAATCAATAAAAATATGAGCATGAAAACTACACCAGCCTTTCTTCATATCCTACAGATGTTTTTACAGCTGCATTTGTTTACCATCTATCTATCTATCTATCCTATCTATCTATCTATCTATCTTCTGTCTGTCTGTCTGTCTGTCTGTCTGTCTGTCTGTCTGTCTGTCTATCTATCTATCTATCTGTCTGTCTGTCTGTCTATCTGTCTGTCTGTCTGTCTGTCTGTCTGTCTGTCTGTCTATCTATCTATCTATCTATCTATCTATCTATCTATCTATCTATCTATCTACCTAATGTCATCACTGCAGAACGCATAGGAAGGTTTAGAAACTAAATAAAATATTTGTAAAAGCGTATTATAGGAAGAATAAAAAAAAACAATTATGTGAAAATCCTTTTGGATTAATTTTTGTTTGTTTGTTTGTTTGTCTAAATTCAGCTCCAGCAACATCTGTCTGCTTTTTCTAGACCGCCACATGCATTTCTTTGAGAGTTAGTGGATAAAATGCGTAATTCAGAGATAATACACAGCATCTTTATTTTGCATGGAACACTGCATTACTTTTTTTTCCCTCTGAAACACATCTGTACAGAGTTACTTCTAGTTATAAAACAAAATCATGCGCAACTTCAGAAGAAGCCCGTTAGCATAAAGAGTTCAGGTTTTTTTTATAAGTACAGGATGTATAGTTGTAGTACTCTCAGTACTACAGGATTAAAAAAAAAAGCTGATGCACAATCAATCAATCAATCAATCAATCAATCAATTCATTTAATCAGACCTCAGAGGATTTTATTCACAACGAGGAGCATTTTAAAAGGATTAGAGGCGAATTTACTAGGTGAATTTATGCATTTAATAAATGATGCTGTCGTTTCCTATCTTATCCTTTTTTTTTTATATAGATATCATCAATCTCGCTCAGTTTGTATTAGGAATTGTAATGGGAACTGTATGTAAAACTCACACAGACTCTAAAAGAGTATTCTTATAGGTTTTATGGAAGCGATATCTGCCATAAGGTTGAAGAAATCTCAAATAAATATCTCAATCAACGGAATGTAAAACCTCTGACATGAGTTGCAAGGCATTTTAAGATTATTATGGACTACAATGACAAATTAAAGTATAAACCAATATTTTACTAGAATAGCATGGCCCCATGTGGGCCCTCAGAGAGACCAGTCACTACAATTCAATTCATTTCTATTCTGATGGGAGTGGCCTGCTCCAGGATAACTCCGCCCCCATCCCCAGGCTCAATGAATGGTTTGATGAGGATAAAAATGATGTGAACACTTTACACACTCACCAGATCTCGACTCGGTTAAACATCTATGGGGCATTTTGGAGTGTACAGTAAAAATAAAACAGTACCTGAGGACTGAGGGAGTAGTTTTGGGAAGAAAGGTGTTCAGGTGCATTCAGGATGTTCAGTACAGGTGCATTGAGGCTGTTCTGCTGGCTAGTGGTGGGTCAACACCTTACTAAGACATTTTATGTTGTTTTTTTCCCCTTTAATTTGTAATAGATAGATAGATAGAGAGAGAGAGAGAGAGAGAGAGAGAGAGAGAGAGATGTCTGTATGCACTATTTGTAGTATTATATACTCATACATCATCGTATATTATATAATTATTTGGTTACTTTCTAAGCAGCACAACAGTTTTTCCCCTAAAAAAAACTACAATCTTTTCTGAAATTAATTCTGTATCATCAGTTTGGTATTTTTCTTTATTCATTACTGTATTATATTCATGAATTTTCCAAATGTGTATGTTTTGTTAAATATATGGACGAAGCTGTTTTAGGAACACAAAAGCTGGTGAGACAAAATGAGCAGAAGTGTGCCACTGATAACTGTAATAATACACACACACACACACACACACACACACACACACACAGAGAGAGAGAGAGAGAGAGAGAGAGAGAGAGAGAGAGAGAGAGAGAGAACATAGGCTTTCCCTTTCTGCTCTACAAATGTATAGCAAGGTGCCACAGTCGTTACTCCATTAGCAGGTAATTAATGATGCTCATTTGTGTAACTTTTATTAAGCCCTTTGAAAGATTGTTTGTGTTCAGATGAAATGAAATGCATCCCAGAAGCCATTTATTGTGGCGGGCCGAGATTAAAAGAGCATTGGCGCACTTTGAAAAATGTTATTTTATCGAGGGCGATTTTTCACCGTAGCCTCTGGGGCGCCGCTGACAGGGAAACACTGCAGTCCTCCTTCATGTTGTACTTCTTTTTTTAGTCCTGGTACCCAGGGAGTAGACTAAGTGTGATTGATTCATCCCATGACCAGTAAAAGGTGTCAGGCAGGTGAGAATGGATGCACACCGGTATTGACAGGAAGAAATGGCCGCCTTGTTGTCCTGCTCACTCGGGCCAGGCGGAGGGCTTGACGAGCGGCACGTCCTTTACTGTAGGCGGCAAGGTTGTGTAAGGGTCGTGTAACCTTTGCTTATTGTATGATTACGGTATATGAGTCGATAAACAATGTGCCGTGGCTTTGTCTAAAACTTTCATCTACGTACTGGTTTTTTTTGTTGTTGTCGTTGTTGTTTTGTTTTTTGTTTTTTTCTCACCAGGTCTGTTTTGCTCGTTCTTCTTTTTCTCTAATTTCATTTACCCCGTGCCTGCTATAATCCAGCCTTTATGATTTCCTGTGTGATATTATCATTTCCCCTCACCGATGTGAATGGGAGTGAATAGGCTGCTTCTCTGATTTTCCTCAAGAGAGGATCATATTGGCTCTTTTCTTCTTTGTAGCCATGCACTAAAGCACAAGGGAGAATTTTTAATGGGCTTTCTGACGTGATACAGAGTGGGAGAAACCAGAGGGGATTGGGTAAGAAGAATCAAAAGTAGTTTGTGAACAGACATGGAGGCAGATCTCCTAGTGACAATGCTCCTCATTATACACACACGTATATCCTGACACTCCAGCAGACAGAAACAGGCAAGAAGCTTTTTTTTTTTTTTTTTTTTTACTTTTTTTTTAAGATTTATATTAAGCTCTGACTTGCTTATGAAATATTTTATAAATGATGTGAATTTATTCCACATGCATTGACATGGCAACACAACATTATGCCTTTATCTGGTTAGAACCCAAACTGTTGGTTGCCCACGTCTTCCTTTTTAATCAGCGAGTGTTTGGGATAGCCTGCAGCAGGGACCCTGATAAAAGGATTAGCTGAGCCTCGACTAGTTAAACCACGCTTAGAGTGTGCCAAGAAGCTCAGAATATGAGCGCGAGATGGATTTAACCATCACTCATTATGGGTATGAAAGACAGTGTACAAGTTTTCATGTTTCATGACTGATTTTCATGTTAACTGTCTCATTATTACGAACTGATAAACTGTATAAAAAGGCAGTGGAAACTTATTATTATTATTATTATTATTATTATTATTATTATTATTATTACTGCAAGGATTTTATTTATTATTAAAGAAGAGCCTTCTTCTGTGTGTAGCTCAAGATCCAGAACGTTTTCTAAACAGAAAGAAAGAAAGAAAAGCATCTCTTTTTGGCTTTAATAACTTTACAGATTACTGATAAAGCACTTTTTTTTTTTTTTTTTTTTTTTTTTTGCCTGTCATAGCCGAACATATTTCACATCATGCTTTCCTCTTTTTTTTTTTTGCTAGAAACACCAAATTAAGACGATTAGACAGGTTCTGTTTCCTAGATCTTTCCTTCTGCACAATGTGACATATTTTCTAAATATTGAAGAAGACCAGTCAAGCGTGTTTCATGCTTACACACCTTCAAATGATTTTATTTTTAAAAAAAAAAAAAGAAAGAAAAAGAGAAGAAGGAAGAAGAAGAAGGAAGCACGCAGAGCCCTGACTCTCTTCTGGCCAGCAGACCAGCGTCTGGATAGTGCAGTCTTTTTGAGTGGAATCACCTCTTTTGTCATTGCTGCTGGCATTAGCCTGAGATTTGCATATATTTCTGAAGGAAAGCATTAAAGAAATCCAAAAAAAAAAAAAAAAAAGACTAATGCACTATTGAAAGACCCCCTTTCAAGATTAAAAGGAGCTCTATTAGAAATGTATGACTGCTCATGTAGTTTTTATTTTATTTTCTGTCACTGCTCTCCTTCCTTTTGTAAAAGCTTTTGATTATCCCCCAAAAGAGAAAAGATACAGAGCCACGGATGCCTTTTGTGTGCGCTGCTTAGAAGTCTGCTATTTTCTTTTTCTTTTCCACATTAGCTTCTTCATCGTGTGATAATATTTGCGCATGTATGAATATTTGCTTCATGATGATAGTCATAGCCTGGGTTTATTTATTTATTTATTTTCCAGTTCAGTAAATTCAAAATGTTGATAATCATTTGCTCAATATTAGCTTATTATTATTATTATTATTATTATTATTATTATTATTATTATTATTATTATTATCATCATCATCATCATCATCATCATTATTATTATTATTATTATTATTAAGAACTATTATTAAGTTCACAGAAGTATTTGAAAGAGCTGCTTTGTTAAACAATAAGGTGAAAGTTGTGTAATTGTGTTGCGTCATATTATCGTAACACAGAGCACACTGACGGTGTCACGGTGTAGCCGGCAGAGCACAGCGTCACATGTTTTTCTTCCTCGCAAAAAATCACACCATAACCAGCTCAGTCCACACCACAAATGCACACACACACACACACACACACCTGGAGTGGAGCATGCAGAGGCACACTCCTCCAGGACCGTGCCCACAATGCTTATCACTCTGACCTGAATTCTGGGACAGCGGACAATTTCTCAAGCAGCTGGGGATCAATCAAAACCCACTCCGAATGTGCCCACCTGCCAATTTTACATTAGGATACCATGCTGTTCAAAATAGGGCGTTTTTCACTTGTGTTTTTTTTTTTATTACTGCTCAGGCGTAGTTGTACTCCTTACGGGGCCCCAGGAGCCAAATGAAACCTTCCTTCCTTCCCCAAGTGCTATCTCCTCTCCACAGGACTGGCTAATCTGTACTGGGGAGGTGGATGTGGACATGAGGGGGACAGGCTGGAACATGTGCCTTCACATCTGGCAGGGGCTGCTTGGCGCACGACTAGCAGGGCTGTAAATCATATATGCGCACTGTGTAGTGATCAGTGGCATGGGGTAGATTTGGTTTGGTTGGCTTTTATTAATATGTGGTGTGGTGTGTGTGTGTGTGTGTGTGTGTGTGTGTGTGTGATCAGTCTACACGGCTACTCTTGTTGCTGATCTGAGTTTGGCATTGCTGTGATCTGTGCCTTTTTTCCCTCCTCCTCCTCCTCTTCTTCCTGCTGAAGACTAATCCAGAGTCCCTCCTTTCCCAGCAGGTGTCAGTGTAATATTATCAGGCACTTGCAAGCACACACACACACACACACACACACACACACACACATGCCTTTAAACCACACTTCTGCTTTGAGAGTATAGAGTTATTTAGTAGAAAGTGACTATAGGTTTGAGGGTCAGGGATTAACAGGTGTTGAAAGAGTTCCTCGAGTGTGTTTGGAAAGCAGGTGTGGCAGTGTGCTCGGTGCTCGGTGCTCAGTTGCTCTGGCTTTGTCATGCACCTGCACTTTTCTCCTTGTGGTTGAATTTAAAAACAAGAAGCTTATAATAATAATCCGACGTAAAGGTTTGTGTGGTATTGTACTAATGGAAGGAAATAGCACTATTATATAGCTGTCATTTCTTAGAGATTAAGTAATAGATTAAAAACTACAGATAGCTTTGGTTTTGAGGTCATTTTTTGGCTTGGTTATCTTCCCTGGCATTCACCTGCGAGTCAGAGGAGTAACTTGTGGCCAAAAAAAATAAAAATAAAAATAAAAGACGCTTTAAGAAAAGGGATTGTAAGTTTATAGTATCCTTGGCCTTCTAAATAATAATAATATTAATAATAATAATAATAATAATAATAATAATAATAATAATAATAATAATATCGTTTTGCAGTGAAATCTATGGACACATAGATGTACAAAAATAATTGGTCTGTTTACTGTTGCCATAGAGCTTTTTTTTTTTTTAACAAATTCACATTATTATTTGCCATCATTCATAGACCTGCTTTTTGTTTACATTCAAACAGGTTAACACCTATGAGAACTGACTTATGAATAATAAATATTATCACTAATTAAGCTAATTAAAATGGTGGGTCATCACTATTTTATATTATTATGACCCAGACGCCTGAGGACACACAAAACGTCTCTTTGAGAAATGTGGCTTTAAGAGACTGTGTAAATAAACCGTAGAAATTTCTTCATCACATCAATCTGGTCCTCATCTTCCTCTCAGATGCGTGCATCCATTTGTGCTGGACCACAAGTCAGGTTTAGACTTAGGTGCGTATTCCTACCACACTGTTGCTTTGTCTTTAGGACTTGAACCAGAATAATCTAGATTAGCCTGGATAATTAAGTTGTCCTGAACTATTAATTCTGTCAGGTGAGGGAGCAAAAGGGCCAAATAAATAATCTACGCATGTCTTCTGATACTGGGTCATAAAAAATGGGCATCCTTCCAAATGCGGCGTGCAACTCGTTCTAATTGGCCTCATTGTTGATGAGAAATTAAATGGCCAGCCGGGCTATTAATGCTGACGGTTATGGATGGGATGCCATTGTACTTAATACAGCCTTTCACTTGTCCCTTTTATTTCCCGCACACTGTTCTGTCTGCCTGTGATGTATGTGCTGGTGGAGAGAAATCGCAGACACACAATGGCGTTTCAGCCTCCTGGCCGAGGGCCAGCTTTGGGGGTGTTAGGACGTTAGCGTAATTGCTGGTGTGTCTTTTGCGAACGTGTCCTGTTGCACTGATCTGAAAGCTGGCATGGCTTTACGCCATTGTTTTCTGGTTATCTTAGAGCAATGGTGAGCTTCTGTCTCTAGATTATTAAGGTTAGTGTTGGGGTCAGAGAGGCTGCAGCAGTGCCACGTCGGGGGCTTTGTAGCCGTTCTGCAGGGGTCTGCTGTTCCAGATGGAGACCAGGAGATGGAGGAAGCAGCAGAAACAAGTCCGCCTGAAGGTCTGAAGGCCCTCATGCATAAATAACAGCATCTTCCTACTTCAGCCTGAGGCAGACGTTGACTCTTAAAGACAAGCTCTGATAGCAGAGTAAACAGCCAAATTTTTCATTTATTTCTTTTTTCTATATGTATATGCATAACTCTTTATGTGTAACTTCCCGTCACAATACAATGATTTATATCTCAGACTGCTGAACTCGGGACATCTCTGCGTCTTTCTTCCTCGTTCGTCAACCACTGAACGAAAACAAGTTCACTTTGCTTGGATTGGACTTTTTCAAACTTACAAAGCAGTCTCGGAAGGTTTCGGCAGCCTCTGAGCAGAAAAGGTGCAGAAGCTTAAGACTCTAATGGAGACTTGCTGCAGTATTGATCATGTAGCTCGCTGCTGTTGTCACTGGAAATTCTGTTGTTATTATTAAGCAGATAGCAAAAGAATTGAGCTAATTTCTCAGATAAAATTCTAAAGGGAATATGATCGCACCCGTTGCTATGGGAACAGAGGTAGGATGAAGATGTTACGGCGTATGGTTGTTGCCAAGACTCGCTGACTTAGTGTGTGTGCGTGTGTGTGTGTGTGTGTGTGTGTGTGTGTGTGTGTGTGTGTGTGTGTGAAAATGAATATGAGAAGGTGATACAGGTGGTAAAGCCTATTCACACACTTTTTTTATTTATTTGTTTGATTGTCTATCTATCTATCTATCTATCTATCTATCTATCTATCTATCTATCTATCTATCTATCTGTCTGTCTGTCTGTCTGTCTGTCTGTCTGTCTACTCAAGAACTTTTTTGCCAAATTAGAAAAAAAACTCTTTCACGTTACTGATAACTTCTTGTCTTTAATAGGTTTAACAATCCATTAGTCGACTCGATTAACGGTGATAAAGTGGTGGCTTTAATCAGCATCTGCGTAGGATATGCAAACAAGTGAGACAATGATATGCGTTCCTTCACCTGGAGTCATGCAGCAGGTGAGTTTCCTGTCTGCCTTTCTGCAGCTCGAGAGGAACCTAATTGGATTGAGAAGGAGGCGTGTTTCAGGGTCCTTCACATGAAAGCCTGTCTGTTAGACTGCAGCGACTGCATCTACACCCAAGACACAGCTGATAGCGCTCAGCCTCCTTTCCTTATCCTCTCAGCACGCCTGTTCTAATTGGCTGTCTGATTTATTTTCCATTCCCTGCAATTGCGCTGGATTGTTTTTGAAAGGCTAACATTTTCAGTCTCAGTCTGGGAAGAGAAGCAGTTGAGTAGTAGAGTCTATATAGCATTTTAGCATAAGACTAATATTCTGGGATTGTTTTGGTTTTGTTTTAATTACGTAATTATGTTCAGTACATATTATATGACAGGAAAATACCCAGACCTCGAAGACCAGAAGATATAGGAGCTATTAACATTAGCTTTCAGGTCTCGTCTGCAGCTTGTTGGGAGACATGTGCCTAGCATGAGATGGGTTTCTCGCGGCAATGGGAGTAATATTGCCTATTTATTTCTCAAGTCAAAAGGAAAACATCCATTGCATATATATATATATATATATATATATGCAACAGAAGCATGTCCGGACATGTTAAGTCGCCTGGGCAACATTGCACACGCGCAGCCGAATGCGCTTATTAACTGCAGCACCTGCAGGCAGGAGCATTCAGTCCACGCTAAACCGAAAGATAAACTAGGAAGAACAGAGGCTGAGTAGACTTCACTGTGAACTCTCTGCACTGTTTTTTGTGTTCATTTCAGCCAAATGTCCAGTGCACACATGCCGTGAGGGACAATGAAGGATTTGTGGCTATGCAACCTCATTACAGAGGTCTGTTAACATTTAACATACCCTGAAGAATGAGATAATTGATGGCATCAATCCATTTAAATATATGTTCTTGTTTATCAGTCAGGCACAGAGACACACCTACATGCTGAAATTACATGGGATAAAACACTTTTCTCAAACAACCTTCTGAAGAAAGTGTCATATCTCTGGTTGAATATGTTCATGGTGTAGAGCAGGAATTTCCAGATGTTTGATCAACGCAGAGCAGACCACAACCCACAAGGTTTTTTTGATCAAGCCGTGTGAGAACCTTGAAGGGGAGCGTAGAGACGCAGGCTTGGGGCATTTTGTGGTCTGCCCGTGTTGACTGTGATAATAGAATTTATATGATTTTTTTTTAATGATGACGTGTTACGCTGCACACTGTATCAGGGCTGTGTCACAGTGTTTATCTGTGTAGTGCTGTATCTCCAGTCATATTTAAACTAGATATGGGTATGACCTAAACTAAAAGGTCGTGGTTTTCTTTTATTATTATAATTAAAAAATTTATTTCTACAGTTTCTCATCATCGAGCTAGATCACCCGTGTTCATAACCACCGGTTGGCGTGAGAAGTCTCTCTAAAGCTTTCTCTCTAGTGTGATTAATGCGAGTAAGCTCACAAAACAATGATGTCTTCCCTAATTCACAGGATTATCGGTTATACCGGACAAAGCTGGCCCTGTAATAACATTTTATCACTTCACTTATTAGGTTTGTTACCTTCTAGAAAGATCAGAATGTGTGCTATTGCAATCTGGATGCTAGATTCTCAATACATATATTTTTTTTAGGGTTTCATTTGTTAAATAACTGTATGGGCTTCCCAGAGGAAAGCACGTACTCACATAATGTTATGGCCTGATAGAAAATGACCCACCATCCTGTGTTAAAGAAACTCTGCTATAAAATCTCTATCTATAATCTCTCTCTCTCTCTATATATATATATACATCTTGCTTTGCTTTAGGAGCAGCTTTTATGAGCCTGAATTGCTAGAAGCAAACTAGAAACTGATCTCAGGCCAGTTTTTACACCACAAGTTAACAGCAGAGCTGATAAGACCTCCATTATAGTGAGGGAGAGATAGAGAAACTCACAAAAGCATTGTTCTTCCATTTGTTTTAGAGATATAAAGAGAAGCTCTGCTTATCAGTGTTGGTCAAAGTGTCTGATTTTTTTTTTTTACTACTGAAGTATTTGTTCCTGCATGCAAACATTACTCTGGATAGTCTTGGTGTTCTGTCACTCTTATTGCTTTTTATTTCTTATTATGTAACTCACTGCAATGATAGTGTGTCGTAAGTTAGACGTTGGACTTTAATCGTAGCTGCTAGTATCAGCTGTATGCGCATAGTATGAAGGAAAAAATTACAACCTCCAGGACCGAATGACGTGTTCAGTTCTCCTCGGAGTCTTTTACACTGTATATAATGAGCTAATTATGTGCTCATGGATTAACAGCATATGGAGGAACAGCCTTACAGGTGCTGGCACTCCATCATAGAATTGTTACCCTGAGATTGATCATCATTTTGAGACGGGGGAATGAAAATAAAACCCATACATCCATGTGGGGAAAAAAATAGACTTTAATAAATATTTTTTTGGATGGAGCATGAAGAAAAAAAAAGGCAGCAAGTAGAATGATTGCAAACAGATGCTGGTACACCTGTAGCACTTCTCATTTGTCCGTGCAGATTTGTTCACTGGTTGACTTCGAGGGTGCAAATGCAGCGGCGTAACAACACACCGAAATGGACCCCAGGTTTCGAATTCAGCCGAGAAGAAAACCTCCACGGCTCTTTAATGGTGAAATATGAGCCTCGTGTTTTGTACCAGGAGCAAATATGGATGTTAATGTTGACGTACATTTGCAAACAAAGCTGATATAAAACCTAATCATATAAGCAGAAGAAAACAAATAAACAGATGACACTGGAAATCCTTGTCAGGTCTTTAGGGGGTAACTGTTAAGGGGGTTAAAAAGGGTAGGAGGTGGAAGAGAAAATGGCTGATGAACTGTAGTAGGCCTCAGCGGCTGATCCTGAGATTGTTGATCTATGTATTACCGGTGGAACTGCTGCATATCACACTGCCAAGAAACGAGAGAGAGAGAGAGAGAGAGAGAGAGAGAGAGAGAGAGAGTAAGAAAGGGTGAAAGCGAGAGAGAGAAAGGGTGAGAGAGAGCAAGAAAGGGCAAGAGAGAGAAAGAGAGAGAGAGAGACAGACAGAAAGGGTGAAAGCGAGAGAGAGAAAGATAGAGACAAAGGGCAAGAGAGAGAGAGAGAGAGAGAGAGAGAGAGAGAGAGAGAGAGAGAAAGGGTGAGGCGAGAGAGTGTGAGAGAGAAAGGGCAAGTGAGTGTGAGAGAGAGAAAGGGCAAGAGAGAGAGAGAGAGAGACAAACTAATGGACTGAATCCAGCTAGTGCGTTTTCTTGCCCAAAGTGCCAGTGCTTGGTCTAAATAGATAGCCAATTTGTAAAATCGTCTGCCCGAACATAAGCATCTTGGGCCACTTTAATTGGTCAATTTCCCACTTGTATTGAGTGCCCAGATTGATTTATTGCCGTTTTTACGAGGCTGTGGGGACCGGCGGGAACAGCTGTGCCAGACGACGGATGCACACGCGATGTAGTGAAAACAATACGCTACACGTGGAGCGTCGGACAGCAGTTTAGAGAAGAGAGGGGAGAGGATGAGGGGAGGAAGAGGGAGTGGAAAGAAGCGAAGAAAAGAGCGGAAAGGAAAGCATAAGAGGAGGGCAGACAGCTGGCAATGGTGTTTGGCAGCTCTGGAGAAAGAGGATTTATCCCAGCAAACAGTGCATTGTGAGCCGAACCCCGGCCCTGACGGAGCTGACACTCTGACGGAGCATGCTTGATTGCTATATTGTCACAATCGCACAAGTCTGTCACTGATTGCAGAGGGAAAAGAGGGGAGAAAAAGTTCAATGTGTTGGCTGTGTGCTCCGTCGAGTGCAACGTCTATCAGAGTTTGATGGATCGCTATCAAATGTGACATCACCCATTTACCAGCGCTCCTCATGAATAATCAGTTTATATTCTAAATATAGAGCAATCCCATGAAGAAAAGGGAGATAATGTGCTATCAGGAATCATTTGAAGGCTGACAGAATCCCAAGAACCTCGTACATCTTGTGTGTAAATTCTGGTATTAATAACAAAGCGCACTGACACCGACGGCATGAAATATAGCGCACCCGAAAGCCTTAGGCATGAATGCGCACACATTTTTGTCATAAGGTTTAGCCCTTAAATGGTTTTGTTTTGATGATATCTTTTGCATCTGACACCTTTTTATCCATGACAGATGTTGCACGTGCGTGGTCATGACAGCCAGAGAGGCGCTGTAAAATTACCTTCTTATGTATATATATTTTTTTCCCTGAGATTTTTTACCCTTCCTTGCTCTCGTGGAGGTTTGACAACATTTCGTGTTTATAGCAGCGAAGGACAAGTCACTTATAACCGGTATCACTGACATCTTTTACAACTACAGACCATCCACCTTGAGCTGGAGTAATTATTCATGTTGTTTTATCTAGCCAAGTTCACAGACTTCTGCGGATTATCCATCCAGCGCATGCACCAGCGGAGTTATTTGCTGCTTTATGGAAGCTTTATTCAGTAGAAATGCTTCTGTAGCTCGAGGAGGTTCTGTAGGAGAAGGGAAAGGAGAAAGCTGAGTGTGCCCTGTTGGTAAGGCAATTCTTGGAAGATATTTAGCGCTGGAGATTATGGACCCTAGGTTTCTGCAGGCGTTTCTCTCGATGTTCCTCTTCGTGCAGGCAGGAGAGAAAGAGAGATCTGTTTTGCACAGTTCACAAGATATGGCCCTGGATTAAGATGAAATGAATTTTAGATTTCGGTCTGTGTTTTTTTTTTCTGACACACACACACAAACACACATATTGATTGAGTCTGTATTTTTTTTCATATTCTAAGATCTTACAATTGATCTATAACCATTTAATTTGTAAAAAAAAAATAAATAAAAAAACTAATATAGGAACGTTTTTCTTTACGCTATATTACATACCCAGTTTTTTGGCATACTGACCAGTGTTTCTTCAGCAACTTCGTCAGCGCTGCATGTCCCTGTCCTCAAATCTATCGTAACTGATTGCTTTATCTGAGCTGGGAGAATAATTTCACTTTAATAAGCGTAGCCTCCGAGTCCTATGGGGAAGGCCAGCTAAAGAATAGAGTGTTATGTAAGGAACGTGGCCTACTCTGACTGTCCACAGACTCCAGTAAAGCTTTAATTAGAGGACAGGAAGCATATGTTGCTCCTCTACATCTCATCTAAATCTGCTGAGTTATTTATTTATTCATTTAACCAAGCAGAGACTTTCATATAGACTCTTCCTGTCTTCCAGTCTTGATGAAACCAAAGATACCCATCTTCCGAGGGCTAAGTTCAGCTGAAGTATGACGTGACCCCAGCTCGGTGATAGAAAATCCTTCCGCACTGTTGCGACGGAATAAATCATAAACCTGCCCCAGGTTTTGGTTTTCCAGAACTAAAAGGCTCATTTCAATTCATTTAAGGCTTCTGTGCCAAGCTTTATGTCATCATGTTTCCACCTACCTCGTGTTCCTGATTCTGAAAAGGTCATGTGTCAGTTGTGCACACTAATTAATCTCCTTTACTAAAAAATCATTCCCCCGTCAGCTCGATCACGCCGACACGGCTTTGTGTTGTGTAGCAGGAGATGGGATTCACAAGCGACCATTTTGTTTGGCAGAAATCAATTCAGTAGTACAGTATTTTATTCTTTTTTTTTTCAGGTTGTTAAACCTTCAACTACAAAAAGGCTGGACATGAACTCTCGTTGCCTTTTTTTATTTAAGCTTAACAAGATTAGAGGATTGGTAAACTCTGTACTACTGATGTGTGTGTGTGTGTGTGTGTGTGTGTGTGTGTGTGTGTGTGTGTGTGTGTGTGTGAGATACACAGACCACACTCGCCTGCATGATGACAAACTGCCGGGCCTCACTTCAAAGCTTCTCCTCTCCTTACTGTTCTAACATATGGTGCCAATTGTAGGCATTCTCTCAGGTACAATATTCATAATGTCCATTAAAAGCACCTGTTCACTTCGCAACTTCATAGCACTTTCTCTCTACACTACAATCCAGCATGCTACTAAATTCAGGGACTTTTTTTCACACAAGCCAAGTGTGTGCTCACAGTTCAGTGTAAATATGGCACTCCGTTGCTAATACTTAGCTTATCACATGGGAAAAGATGGCTAGCCCAGCTGAAGAGGGCAAATCTGTCTATTTTTTAGGAGTTAGGAGAATGAGAGACGTCCACACGAGCTGCCGTTCCAGCTCTCGGATCTCTCTGTCTCTTTCCGACTTTCTCCTTCTTCTCGATATCTCTTCACAGCTCTCGCTCGGTGCTCCTCATACACATGAGCAAATTAAAGAGAAATGTTGCTAATCGAATGGGAAAGGATTAAATCGAGTGTTATGTCGTTATTAAATGGCAAATGTTGACGAAGGTGTAAAGTATTTTGATTTGTGAAGTGCTCGGTGTGAAAGGCTAATGTGAAGGCTTCAACCGAGCGTGAAATGCCATACCTTTTTTTTTTTTTTTCTCTTTATTCGTTCGTCGTTATGATGTTGAACAGGATGAAAATAATAACACGCTAAAGAAATGCTCTGGTGTTGAATCACGATTACTAGAGGGTGTTTTAGTGGGGATTTTTAAACAAAAGTTCCTGCTAAATTTGTCATAACTAAACGCCCTTTAGCTAAGTCTCCTTTCACACAGCGCTATCATGGTAATGAGGTTTTGATATGCATCTATTGGCAAATTTTGACTTCATTTTGTTCTTTTTGTTACGAAACCCTCAAAGAACGCAACACCATATTGAACATGTCTTTGAGAAAATAAATACATTGCTGATCTATTTACTATGTTTTCTGTTTAATGTAACAGCAGGTTCTGTTTATCATCCTAAAGTGTTCTTTGATTTGTCCCTCAAGTGAAACCCCATAGAACACCTTTGGGATGAATTAGAGCGGAGACTGCGAGCCAGACCTTCTCATCCAACATCAGTGCCTGACCTCACAAATGCCCTTCTAGAGGAACGGTCAAAAATTCCCATAAACACACTCCTAAACCTTGTGGAAAGTCTTCCCAGAAGAGTTGAAGCTGTTATAGCTGCAAAGGGCGGGACAACTCCATATTACATTCATGTGTGTGTAAAGGCAGACGTCCCAGTTTTGACCTCGCTTGCAGTTCAATTCATTCATTGTCTACCGCTTATCCGAACTATTCTCGGGTCATGGGGAGCTTGTGCCTATCTCAGGCGTCATTGGGCATCAAGGCAGGATACACCCTGGACGGAGTGCCAACCCATCGCAGGGCACACGCACACGCACACACTCTCATTCACACACTCTAGATAATGCCAATCAACCTACCACGCATGTTTTTGTACTGGGGGAGGAAACCAGAGTACCCAGAGGAAACCCCCGAAGCACAGGGAGAACATGCAAACTCCACACACACAAGGCGGAGGCAGGAATCGAACCCCCAACCCTGGAGGTGTGAGGCAAACGTGCTAACCACCAAGCCACCGTGCCCCCCCCCAGTTCAGTTCAGTTCAGTTCAGTTCAGTTCAGTTCAGTTCAGTTCAGTTCAGTTCAGTTCAGTTCAATTCAATTCAATTCAATTCAATTCAATTCAATTCAATTCAATTCAATTTTATTTGTATAGCGCTTTTAACATCGAGCATTGTCTCAAAGCAGCTTTACAGAACATAAGAAACAACAAACATACATACAAACAGTCCTAGATGTTAGACAAAATTATCCCCAGTGAGCGAGCCTGAGGCGACTGTGGCAAGGAAAAACTCCCTAAGGTGGTATTAGGAAGAAACCTTGAGAGGAACCAGACTCAAAAGGGAACCCATCCTCATCTGGGTGACACCGGAGAGTGTGATATGAACAATGTCCTTTCTGCATTAGTTGTGTGATGCAGATACAGCATGTGTAGAAGGTTATGTGTAAAATAATTAGGAGGTTGTTGTCGTCCACATAGGGTTGGCAGTGCTGCTTTGAATACCCCAGTCCTCACAAAGCAGAACCCGGCTGGAGCTGGTCCATCTATGGATGCCACTGGAGCTGACACAGTATCTATATGTGTCGGGACATATAGAGATTGTAAGATTGAGATCGCAGTCTCCGCTCTAATTCATCCCAAAGGTGTTCTATGGGGTTGAGGTCAGGACTCTGTGCAGGCCAGTCAAGTTCCTCCACACCAAACTCGCTCATCCATGTCTTTATGGACCTTGCTTTGGTCACTGGTGTGCGGTCATGTTGGAACAGGAAGGGGTCATCCCCAAACTGTTCCCACAAAGAGCAAGAAATTGTCCAAAATGTCTTGGTATGCAAGAAGCATTAAGAGTTCCTTTCACTGGAACTAAGGGGCCGAGCCCAACCCCTGAAAAACAACACCTGAACTCTGAATGATTTGGAGGGGTGTCCCAAAACTTTTGGCAATATAGTGTATATTACATCCTAAGTAATTCATGGTTAACTAACTTCTTAGGTTTCACCAGAAAACTACCTAATAGTAAGTTTAACATACTTATTATCATTATTATTCAAACCAATAAAAGAAAATAGAACAAAATAGGAAATAATTGGTGACTTACGTAAGTCAGCTAGGAAAGTTTGCTTTATTATGACTTGGCCTGTGCAGGTGTTTAACCTGATTTTCTTGGTGACCCAAACAGATTACTGTAATTTCCTGCATACATGCCTGTGAGGCTGCCAGAGTTTTCTTGTGTAGGGGTGTCAGGGAATGGATTTTTTTTTGTAGTGTCTAGACAACTCCTTTTAAACCAGTTCAGAATGTTCAAATCAGGCAACAGATAATGCAAACTGATAGAGCTGTAATTTAATTCAATTTTATTTGTCTAGCACTTTTAACAATGGACACTGTATCTCACACACAATGCAGCTTTACAGGAATATAGAAATTCAGGCTATAAAATTATATTCAGTGTATAATTTGATCTCGAATGAACAAGCCAGATGCGACAGTGGCACGGAAAAGATTAAATGGGTATTCATCATTATCTGGGTACAAACAGATATTCTAATTATTATTCTTTTTTTTTTTTTATAACTACTATATGGTGAAGCAAGAGAGAAAGTCTGTGTTGTTGACGTTATCAACCCTAAGGAGATAATAGCTCAGGTTTCAGTGGTAGCTCAGTGGTTAAGATGTTGGTTTAGCGATTGTTTCAAATCCTTGGACACTAAGCTGCCACTGCTGGGCCCTTGAGCAAGGCCCTTATCCCTCAACTACTTTTATAAATGAGATAAATATAATTTGCTGTGGATTTGAGTGTCCGCTGAATGAATTAAATGTAAATAAATGATACAGAAAACAGATGAAGTAGAAGCTCAATGGTTAAGTTGTTGGGCTACTGGTCAGAAGGTTGACAGTTTAAATCCTAGGACCACCAACCAGCCACTGTTGGGCTCCTGAGCAAGACCCTTAACGTTCTGCTGCAGTAAGACAGATTTCCATGTTTACTTCCACGAAGAATTGACTTTGATGGCAGCATCATTGATATTCAGGACAAATATAAGCAGCCTTTAAACCTAGAGCAGCAGACAAAAAGCTGCACATCTGGTCTATACTGTAGGTCTACACAGTGCCATTGCTAATGGATGTTCTCTCTCTGAGGAACAGGGCTGATGTTTGTCCTCAAGTGCTGTGTGTTTAAAATGATGCAGGAGCCACAGCTCACCTCACTTGGCCACTGCTGCTGCTGGCCATCCACAGCTGATAAATCATTCTGCTCCTGTCCTCCCCGAACCTCTGTTTGCTTTTTGCAACAGCCAATCAATGGGGACCTACTTCATTTCATTGACCTGTGCATAATGCTAACTGTCTGAGAGTCCCTCTCTCCAGCTCTCTCCAGCTCTCTCACACAGACAGCAGG
Source organism: Hemibagrus guttatus (assembly GCA_033459395.1). NCBI lineage: Eukaryota > Metazoa > Chordata > Actinopteri > Siluriformes > Bagridae > Hemibagrus > Hemibagrus guttatus. The sequence continues at coordinate 1,505,314 of JAUCMX010000013.1, read as the reverse complement.
GGAGGGTTTTGTGTTGCTTATTGTTCAGTCTGGAAGAATTAATGTGCTGTGAAATTAGCATTTTATCGGACTCCAGATACAGTAATGGAGGCAATTAGAGAGCTGGGGAGAGCCTGGCGCTAGTGCCAAGGTAGAGATGCGACTCCAGACAGAGATGCTTAGTCTGATAACACCTCCACCGCTGCTCTGATAACACAGCTGCAGATCCTGTGACACTATAAAATGCTACCAAATTAGTTTGCAATGGAGACTGAAGCAATCCTAAACTGAGTAAAATATTTCCAATATGCAGTTTCGCTAAGAACGAAATGCTATCTGTCACATGCTGAATGAATGGCAAAAACATTGTTTCTGGAAGCTGTTACGAGAAATGAGAGAATATTTAAAAGCTCATATTTTTAATCTATCCTGTTTCTAGCCTTTCTAGGTTTTTTTTTTAGGATCCATCTCAGCTGAACTGTTCTGAGCTCTATTCTTTCTGCCGAGCTCACAGCCCGGGCTCTGTTGTGCTTTTCCGCTTATCTCACTGCAACATTAGAAAGTTGATCTGCAGATTAAGAGCCGATGGTGAAAAATATCAATACCATCAGATCCTCTGAAGCAGATATGCTCTCGTTTGAGCTTCAAAAGATTCTTTTAGGTAAGAAGATGCCATTACAGTGCCCAGGGTTCAGTTTTATTCTTTCCGAGTCAGGTTTGCACATATACAGCATTTTTAAGTATACTGAACTGTCAGTAAAGTTATGTACATGCCACATACCCATGCTAGCACAGCATTATTGGACTCTTGAACCTTCAGCCACCTTTTTTTTTTTTTTTGCAAGCATAGCTCTGTTGCAACGTATACCTTTAGCTTCTATAACCTGCTACAGCTACTTCAAATATTGACAGAGTTTTGTGTTACCTTGTACGCATTCCTGGGTGGTTCAGAGTATGAAGAGTATGATCTTTGGATACAGTGCTCACTTTCCTTCTGTTTGTTGGACCTGGACGTGAGGCCTGTAAGGCCAGAGAGAATCTGAATGTTAAGATTCAACAAGTTAAAACAAGTTAAGTTGTCATTATTTGTCACATATACATTACTGCACAGTGAAATTCTTTCTTCTCATATCCCATCCTTGGGGGCTGGGGTCAGAGTGCAGGGTCAGTCATGGTGCAGCGTCAATGGAGCAGGATTGGGTGGGGGCCTTGCTCAAGGGTCCAACGGTGGCAGCTTGGCAGTGCTGGGGCTTGACCCCTGATTTTCCGGTCAGTGACCCAGAGCCATAACCACTTGAGCTTCCTGAATGAAGGAACCAGAAGACTCTTACAGGATGCTGCCTTGACTGTGATGAGTAAACAAGTGGAGCTTGGTCTGATGACGCCTTTCCATATCACAGCTTTGAGAGTTGAGTACACTTCCAGCACTATGGCTAGTAAGACTGGATCTTGCAGAGATCTGACACTTGCTGACTAGGCCCCTGTCCAGTCCTCTTAGCTCTCTGGAGTGCAGAGTCCATGTGAAAGCTGCATGCAGTCAGTATGCATGTCTCACTTGTCTCAAGTTGGCTTTCTGTTTGTGTAGAACCCGAGCTACACTGCGAGATCCAGTCTACAGGTTTCAAAAGCTCATATTCACAATCGGGGGGCATGGTGGCTTAGTGGTTAGCACGTTTGCCTCACACCTCCATTGTTGGGGGTTCGATTCCCCCCTCTTGCATGTGTGTGTGGAGTTGGCATGTTCTCCCCGTGCGTCGGGGGTTTCCTCCCCCAGTCCAAAGACATGCATGGTAGGTTGATTGGCATCTCTAAATTGTCCGTAGTGTATGATTGTGTGAGTGAATGATAGTGTGTGTGTGTGCCCTGCGATGGGTTGGCACTCCGTCCAGGGTGTATCCTGCCTTGATGCCCAATGACGCCTGAGATAGGCACAGGCTCCCCGTGACCCGAGAATAGATCGGATAAGCGGCAGACAATGAATGAATGAATATTCACAATCAGGCTCCAAAGGACAGTTGCTTTAGGATCAGTTTTTGCTTTTAGTACAGATGTATAGAACATGACCAGTTTATATTTTTGTCTGTAGGCCTAAATGTTTGTGCTAAAATGCATGGCTAGGTGTGTGGCCTTCAAAATCTCCACCCTCACTGCCATTATTAGATTCTTTATCATAAATACAACATTGCCTAGCATTGATTATCATGCTGGACCATGCCTTCGGAAGCCAATGTGGAATATATATATATATATATATATATATATGTTTCTCATTTATATTTCTATGCATTGCTTAGATAACTGTTAAAGCCTAGACAGCTCTTGCCTAGTCTTCTCTCGTTGCCCCCAATGTGGGCCCTACATGGGCATTCTGATGGCTGGCACTGGGAGATCTAAGGCTTTAATCCCCATGCCTCTCTCTCCCTCTGCTTTTCTGAGTAAAGACAGCATGACTTCTGCAGCCCTCAGGATCGAGCACAATAAGAACATTATCCTAGCGAGTGCAGCGGGGTGGCAAGACTTACAGATAATGCCCCCTCTGCTCATTTAAAACTCCCTTGCATGCAAAGACCAAGAGGGTGGCTGAGGACAGCAACGATGAACTCCAACCAAGAGGAAGTTATACAAGCAAATACCTCACTCCTGCCCTATTTACACACTGCATACCCTGCTGAAAGATTAGGTTTTGAGTTTTGTGCACAGATACATGTTACAGATACTTTTTGATATTCCGTCCGAGTGCATGTCTTTGTCCAGTAATGATCTTACAGTAGGGTTGTACAGTATAGCTTGATTGACCATCACTATTTAAATGTTTACATTCATTAACCCTGCTTGTCAATGCCTTTTTCCATGTAGTATTTGGAATACTTTTGACTTGCAGCTGACGGTTGATGATTTACTCTGTCCACAGTTTAAGGGTTGAAGGTATTGCATACATTAAATTCATTTGATCAATGTTTTGCAATCCAAATGTTTTGCCAGTCAAAAGTGTGGACACATAAAATAGGCTATATAGACTATATAATGTATGAATGGCAGTTGCCTCCTTCATTCAAACAGGCATACACCGATCAGGCATAACATTATGACCACCTGCCTAATATTGTGTTGGTCCCCCTTTTGCTGCCAAAACAGCCCTGACCCGCTGGTCATGGACTTCACTAGATCCCTGAAGGTGTGCTGTGGTATCTGGCACCAAGATGTTAGCAACAGATCTTTTAAGTCCTGTAAGTTGTGAGGTGGGACATCCATAGGGCCTCCGTGGGGCCTCCATGGGCCCCACCTCACAACTTACAAGACTTAAAGGACTTCCAGGACTTAAAGGATACTTTTGATAGATACTGACCACTGCAGACCGGGAACACCCCACAAGAGCTGCAGTTTTGGAGATGCTCTGATCCAGTGGTCTAGCCATCACAATTTGGCCCTTCGTCAAACTTGCTCAAATCCTTACGCTTGTCCATTTTTCCTGCTTCTAACACATCAACTTTGAGGACAAAATGTTCACTTGCTGCCTAATATATCCCACCCACTAACAGGTGCCATGATGAGGAGATCATCAGTGTTATTCACTTCACCTGGCACTGCTCAGGATGTTATGCATGATTGGTGTATCCATACCAGTGAACAGATGGAGAGATGATGGGCATGGTCACTGCAAAACAATCCAAAGTTATTCTGGCTCATCCCCTTTATCCTATGATAAATTATTTCCTGATGGAAGTGGCGTCTTTGAAGATGACTCCTCCTCCCCTTAGCCTTTAACCCGAGGGCCCACTGATGGGTTTGATACGGCTGAAAATAATCAAAACAACCATCATCAAAACTCCAATCAAGGTAATATCTTTTAGAATGCCATTCATCCCTTACGGAAGGGTTTCGACATTTGCAGGTTCTCGGTTACTCAACATTTTACTATGACACGGTTGTTTGAATGAACTATAAACCTTTATAGCTTGAAGAAAACACAAGGTTTCAATATATCTTGTAATAATTATTGGAATAAATATTGGAGTATGTTTAGCAATGCTTCATTTTTAAAAGTATTGATTGGGTCTTAAGTTGAGTCAGATTTTCACCAATTAGACTAGCTATTTGGCCTGGTATTGACCTGGCAACCCGTCAGCTAGTGGTATAGACCCCAACCAACAGACCCGTGTGGAACTATAAAAAAAAAAAAAAAATACATTTGACTACAGTGTTTATATTCTCCCATGGAAGCAAGGGTTTCTCCAAAGCTCACTGAAAAAGACAGGCCCAAGCTAGAGGATGAGGATTTCTTCATCTTGACAGAGTTGTACAGCTATTCCAGCTTGGTTTCAGTGATTTTTTTTTTCTTCTTCTGGGCAACAGCCATCCTGTACACAAGATGAGTGCCAAGATGAACCTATCACCTGTTTGCTTTGTAATAGTACACTGCTACGAGGCCAGACATTTGAGGCTTCAGCAGACATTCAACAGAGGAACGGTCTCTTCTGAGGTCAGCTCTGCCTTTAGGATAAGCCTACACATATCGTTTTGTTTAACAGAAGGGCAAATGGTGTGTTTACCATAACCTCAGTGGAGGAATCAAGCCGGGGAAAATCCACCTAAATGACTGGCAGATGCAAAGCAGATGTGTTAAAATGAAAGAAATCGTGTTCGGGTGTACTTTGTAATTTTGCGCTGCTCTTTCTGACGACCATGCGATTAAGGCAAGCGAGGCGTCGGATACGGTTTGAATGTTAAACAAAAGTTCTAATCAAGAGTTTTAATTTATTTCAATTCAATTCCAGATATGTTTTAAATGAGTAAATTTACCCCTATTATTAGCGTTCAGGGATCATAGAGTTGAGATGATCAGGTGTCCATATGCACTATATTGCCAAAGGTTTTGGGACGTCTGCCTTTACATGCACATGAATGTAATATGGAGTTGTCCGTTCCCACAAAGTAGGGAGCATGAAATTGTCCAAAATGTCTTGCTTTGGTGAAGCATTAAGAGTTCCTTTCACTGGAACTAAGGGGCTGAGCCCAACCCCTGAAAAACAACACCTGAACTCAATGATTTGGAGGACTGTCCCAAAACCTTTGGCAATATAAGTGTACTTTTAGGCATATAGTGTGTTAACTAGTTTGTTATAATTTCAGTCATTGATTAGATGATCGATAGTGTAAAAAGCATAAACATTCACATGTAAACAGTGGCATAAGCACATGAGCAGATCTTTTCTCTTCGTTCCAGCCAGTGTGCCATTAATGCACATTTTGTATGCAGAGCAGTCACGCCCTTATCACTCAATTACCCAAAAGTGCAGCTCTGGCAGTGTAGATAATAATACGAATAAGCCTTGACCAGAGTGGATCTCCTGAGTGTGTGTGTATTAGTGCTAATGACACCCAGCTGAAGTAGCTCCCTCTCTGTCAGGGAGCATCAGTAAACAGTGGCAGAATGAAAATGTTCAGCATAAACCCATCTCCCTCAGTACACCAGCCCAGAATGAGAGTGGAGCAGGGCCAGGTCAGCATTAATTACACATACTACTGGGAGCAGGATAGAGACTACATGCTTACTTTACCACAAATATTTATTCTGCACCATGACCTCTAATAGACAGAGAGAGAGAGAGAGAGAGAGAGAGAGAGAGAGAGAGAGAGAGAGAGAGAGAGAGAGAGAGAGAGAGAGAGAGAGAGAAAAGAGAAGGAGAGAGAGGCTAGAGAGAGCTGACAGGTCAGGATATAAGCACTGCAGGGTTAAAAGATTGGTACTTTGATGCTGTTTACACATGTCCTACGCCTTCAAACCCATGCAGAGCTCACATTTCTCTCTGAAAATACGGCCTTCAAATGTAGCTCGAAACAGCTACTGAAATTCTCCTGAACCTTTAAGTATCCTCTAACCAAAATGTACACAATTTAACATGACAGCCCAGCAAATAAAGCCCTCAAATAATAATAAATGAGTTTTAGGCACCAGTTTGTCAAACACAATCATCTGCAGTGCATTTTTATGTCTGGTTTTTGCTCTTGAAGGAAAATTTCATGGATTTTTTTTGAAAAACGTGTGCATAATTTACTCATTGGGAAGTCATTTGAGGTAGTTGCGGTGCAAAACATACCACTCGATTTCTCACAAAGGCACCGATCGGCGGTTCTGAAGAATTTTCGAGGCATGTGAAAGCAACCTCACAGAAGATATTTGTTTCAGGAAATGGTTATAATTTAATTCCCACTCTAAATCTTTCAGGCAAGCCCAAGACAATTACCATGACACGCTACCGTAGCTATAGAAATAACAAAGCTAACACAAGCACTGGCCTTGTCTTCCATTTATAATGTATGTTTATTTTCTTACTTTCAAAAATACCATAACAATTCCTGAGCTGTATAAATCACTATGGAGCATATACGCAAGGGAGCGTTGAATCGCTTCAGACGTAGAACTGTTCGAAGTGGATGGAAATTGTTTCTGTCAAGAAATGGTAAGAATCACTGCAAGTCAGTACAAAGTGACTCTGATCGATTACCTTTATCCAATCCAGATATAAACATTTCTGTCCTAATGTAGTAGAAGTGCTCTCTTCGAGGAAACTACACCCTCATACACAGGGCTTACTGAGTGGTGTATTTGATGTGTATGAAAAAAACAAAACAAAACACTGTGGTCTTCACAGTCACCAGATTTCTACCAGGAGGCAGTGTCCTGCTTTGGGCAATGTTCTGCTGGGAAACCTTGGGTCCTGCCATCCATGTGGATGTTACTGTGACACCTAGCACCTACCTAAGCATTGTTGCAGACCATGTACACCCTTTCATGGAAACGCTATTCCCTGATGGCTGTGGTCTCTTTCAGCAGGATAATGCACCGTGCCACAAAGCAGAAATGGTTCAGGAATGGTTTGATGAGCACAACAACCAGTTTGAGGTGTTGACTCCGCCTCCAAATTCTCCAGATCTCAATCCAGTCCAGCATCTGTGGGATGTGCTGGACAAACAAGTCCGATCCATGGAGGCTCCACCTCGCAACTTACAGGACTTAAAGGATCTGCCGCTAACATCTTGGTGTCAGATCCCACAGCACACCTTCAGGGATCTAGTGGAGTCCATGCCTCAACAGGTCAGGGCTGTTTTGGCAGCAAAAGGGGGACCGACACAATATTAGGCAGGTGGTCATAATGTTATGGCTGATTGGTGTAAATTGGATTTATAACTTGAGTCTGTCTTTTATCGGCGAGAACAGATTATACGGCATACATTAAAAGCAGGTATAATCTATAGTACAGCTATGAAAGAGTTAACTTTTTATAATGCAGTGTCTCCTACTGTCTCTGTCTGCCACGCTGCTAGGTGCTTCTTCTCCAACATTGTATCATAATTTAATTCCTTCTTTTGGATATTCTTTAATCTCTTATCTTATTAATCTTTTAAAAAAAAAAGCTGTATCTTTTGCCTGGGGCGGCAGAAGTGGAATTTGTGTTTAGTGGATTCCGGCTCCCTGATGAGAAGTGCTAAATGAGTTTGGAGGCTGCCTGAATGCTCTATAATTGTGATGAGGCTCCTCACCTCGGAACAATTAGAGATGCGGCAGCTCTGTAGAGACCGGTGGCCGACCGGGAGAGATCTTTAGAGCATGGGGGGACCATAGAGATGCTGTGGGGCTTTTTTTTCCCCGTGTTCTTCTTCTTATGATGATGATGACGATGATGACCACTCTTTTTTTTTTTATCACACATTTTATTGTCCTCCACATTTTCTCCTGCTTTACTGGCCAGCAGCTGTGTAGGTTGGGTAACTCAAGGTCGACATCACATGCCCCGCTCTGATCAATCTATTACCCCTGTCAGAGTGTAGGATGAGGGGCTGCCAACTTCACTTTTTACTACTCCCCTCACCACTCTGCAGTTTCATCCAAACTGAGCCTTTCATTGAGCGTCTCTGACCTTCCCAGATAAAAAAAAAAAAATGCATTATTTCATTAAAGAAACACCTTTTAATAAATATCTTATTTTCAAGTCAGACAAAATGTCATCCGTTTATGATGCAAAATTTGAGTGAAAATAAGATTAGTAGGAGCGGAATCGAACAATAAATTTCCTGGCCTCGACAGAGGAGGAGCTGTCCTGTGATAATGTGCGAGGCGGGGAAGGACGCAGGCATAATGAATGGATGAGTGGCAGATATAAAAGAAGCGTGTCTGGCCCTAAGCCAGAGGCCACATGGGGGATGAGAGACTAATAGGCCATTCAGAGGGTCAATGTATGTGAATGCAAATATTTATACAAGCCTTTAAAAACACCCCCTCGTCTCCTGCCCACTCCATTCAAATTAAGCTGCAAAGCAGTTCATTTCCTTAAGGCAAGACTGGGAAAGGAAACAGGAAGGAGTATTTGTGTGGATGAAGAAAGAAGCAAAGGGTGCAAGGTGAATTTGAGTCGCTGGCTTTTTGGCACGACAGTATAGAATAGTATAGAAAAAGCTTTTTTTTATTTATTTTGAATGCAGATCTCTCTTTTTTAGGCTTTTATCCCCTCTGTGATAAGTCAGAGGAATTTCACACTGTCACAGCCATTTGCAGAAGGACAGAGATGCTAAATAAATGCATAAGATGTGTTGAGTCACAGTATATATTGCAGCAATATATGACCTCTACAAAAATATCTAAATCTTCGAAAGTAAAAATATCTTCTTTTTTTTTAACGAATGTCTAAAAATAATAATTATTTTATTAGAGGAAATACCACATAAATTGGACTATGTCCGTTATATTGTTGTGTGCATAAATAATATAAAACATAATTTTTTGCTTTTTTTTATTATTATTATTTTAAAGGAGCATTCCAGCATTTTCAGTAGTACTGCAGCATATGTGTGATTACTACAGTCACTTATTTCCCTGTAACAGGAATGTAATTAAATAAAACACACCATTTGGAATGAAGATATAATCTGTTTAAAATCTGTTTAAAGTTTTTTTTCCAGTAGAAAGCTTGCCAGAAAGGTTCACAGGGCATCGGGTTGAGACTGGAGATGTCCGCTGAGATGAGAATGTAGCAAAGCAGGAGGTTTTTCTTGCCTGCAAGAGGTCAGATATGAAGCGGGGACAAAGAAAGGCCACGTCTATTAAAATGAATTTACGGTGCAGTGAGATGCATTTACAGCATCCTTAGTAGCTGCGTAACAGGGGTATAGTGGTGCAAATTAGGCTTACTAGTATGTTAAAATTTCATTCAACTAATTTTATTAGTAAATATTACAGTTAGGGAACAGATACTGAAACTGATCCAGAGACACATAGTGGTATTAAGATACATCAGTAGCCTGTAATGGGGTAGGATTGAATAACGTATTTACTTCAAACTCAATTATAACAAGATCTAGGTGACGTTGTTAGGGACATCGACTGCTTAGTGTAGCAGCCATCAAATTTCCCTTTTCTGTAGTAATCACCTATATGCTCCACATCCCATATATCTATCTTTCATGCTGTAATGCTGTAAAATTAAATTAATGGGCCATTTTGCCTTGTAGCATAAGATTACTTCTTTTCATGCATCAGTGGTGTCTGTGTATAACGATAACATGTGCAGTATATACACCAATCAGGCATAACATTATGACCACCTGCTTAATATTGTGTTGGTCGCTGCCAAAACAGTCCTGACCCGTCATGTATTCTGACCCCTTTCTATCAGAACCAGAATTAACTTCTTCAGCAGTTTGAGCAACATTTGGATCAGACCACACGGGCCAGCCTTCGCGCCCCACGTGCATCAGTGAGCCTTGGCCGCCCATGACCCTGTCGCCGGTTCACCACTGTTCCTTCCTTGGACCACTTTTGATAGATACTGACCACTGCAGACCGGGAACACCCCACAAGAGCTGCAGTTTTGGAGATGTTCTGATCCAGTGGTCTAGCCATCACAATTTGGTCCTTGTCAAACTCGCTCAAATCCTTACACTTGCCCATTTTTCCTGCTTCTAACACATCAACTTTGAGGACAAAATGTTCACTTGCTGCCTAATATATCCCACCCACTAACAGGTGCCATGATGAGGAGATCATCAGTCTTATTCACTTCACCTCTCACTGCTCACAATGTTGTGTCTGATCGGTGTATTTTTTTCTTTCCTTTAGTCACCCTTGTTCCTCTGTACTCCTGTAAACAGAGATTAGGAAGCACAGCACTGCACAGAAATGGCCCATTAAATTAAGTGACTCCACCAAATTCCCAGAATGCATCTGTTCCTAACAATTGTAATACCTGGCTTAGATCGATAAACATGTTGAAATAACCACAGACGCTGTGTGCCAAAAAGACAGGCATGCTTAGATACACAAACACACACATGACAAGAGTCATCCAAAGAGAAGTGAAGTAGTTCAGTTGCTGTTAGAGTACTGTAGTAGCTTTCGAATCAGCTTGCATCATGTGTGAGAGAGCTGATGTGTTTTTGTTCGCTAATGGAAAAGAGTAGATGATAGCCACACTCACACAAAATATTTTGGCACTTAACAGGGCAGTGAATCATGTAAAAACACATTCGGTTCATGCCACGTCTCTGCTAAAACCTGAGGAAATAGCTGGAGCATTACACACGATATACAGCACATCAGTCATGTCTATATCATTTTTTATACCCCATCACTGATGATTTCTCAAGTCTGATTGGTCGAAATATCATCGTTTCTACAGCAACAACTCATTCATATGAACGTGGATGATGGAGCTTGACATAATCATTCACAATAGAGTGTGACAAGTTGCTTATGATGTTTTGTAGTTTGTCTGTTGTGGCAGAAAGCAAGGTGTAACAAGCGCTACTGTTACTGCTACACATCTTCTGTGATATGTGAATGTGCAGCGTTTAAATTCTCATGAAAAAAGGTAGTGCAGGTAGTGCTACAGCTCACAATTTACTACAGCGCATGATTTAATAAGGTTTAAAATGTATTCTGACAAAGTGGAAAAAAGTGTGACGTATGCTACATGCCATATTAGCTTGATTAGCAGTGCAAACTAACTGTACTAGCTTCATGCACTCACCAGAAGCATCACTGTAAGACTATATTTTTTACATATCTTGCTCTAAAATTTTAAACACATTTTAAATACTACACTTATTCGTGTAAGACAAAAACCTTGTTTATATGCTACATTCCATGCTTTGTGTTAGTTATTAGCAATTTAGGAGAGCAAGCTAATTGTACTAGCTACAGACTCTCCAGAGAGAGCAGTTAGCTCTGCTACGTCCTTCCAAGATTTACTGTTCTTTGTAATGTCTAATGAGAGGTTGTACGTGACAGACTGACAGATGAATCCATGGTTATAATGTTGTGACAGTTCACTTGGTCATTCAAGCCAGTCGTTTGGATTCTTCACATTAATCCTGTCGTACCTAATTTGTGTAAAGTTCACAAAAACTGTATTTGCTGTCAGTTTGTCGTCTGACTCTGTTGCTGAAATGGCGGTACTGTGTCATGTAGAAAGCGAATGGCTGAAGTGGATTTTTTCACTTGCTAGTGTGAACACAGGTTACATCTAATGGTACACAGAAATTTCACAACATTATTTAACAAAGATGCTAATCAAGGAGTTCTTATGATTGATGGGAAGTTCGGATTGTTTTACTGACTCGGATCTTTGAATAGAAGTTGCTTTCGGCTGCTCCCTGTTTGGGGTCGCCACAGCGGACCAACTGGTCCGCACAACAACTTGGCAAATGTTTTACGCTAGATGCCCTTCCTGACGCAACCCTCCCATTTTTGCGGGCTTGGGACCGGCACTGCATCCAGTGGCTGGGAATCGAGCCCGGGCCTTCCGCATGATAGGCGAGAAACCTACCACTGAGCCACCAATGTCCCTTGACTTGGATCTTTGAATCTCGTTCGGTAAAATGAACAAATCATTTTTTCAAGTCATTTAGTTCATTTCAGCAGAATATAATTACAGTGTTACGCGTTAATAGCCGATTATCTCGACACATCTACTTACACAAACATTGATCACATTTAGAATAAAACAAAACTATAAATCAACCAAGGACAAAACCAGACTGACAGGAACAAAAAATCTTCATTCATTGTCTACCGCTTATCCGAACTATTCTCGGGTCACGGGGAGCCTGTGCCTATCTCAGGCGTCATTGGGCATCAAGGCAGGATACACCCTGGACAGAGTGCCAACCCATCGCAGGGCACACACACACACACACACTACAGACAATTTAGAGATGCCAATCAACCTACAATGCATGTCTTTGGACTGGGGGAGGAAACCGGAGTACCCAGAGGAAACCCCCGAGGCACAGGGGGAACGTGCAAACTCCACACACACGGCGGAGGCGAGAATCGAACCCCCAACCCTGGAGGTGTGAGGCAAACGTGCTAACCACTAAGCCACCGTGCCCCCCCAAAAAGTCTTCAGAAAATCTTTATTGCACATGTCTTTAAGATAATTTTATGATAATTCCTAAATATTATACAACATTACATTAGTATTATTGACTGTAAGATACCAATCCAGGAAGTGTTCACGTGATGAACGAACAAACGTCTCGGACCTCGGAATCATTTCTGTTTCCAGCACAGACTGCATAGCCGAAGCCTATGAGGCTGTCATGTGATGAACGATTCAGACATGTCACTAGCTCTTATGGTGAAGGTTTTCTAAGGAAAGCCAACGCTGCATTTTGTTTCTCAGTCACATGACAAGCTGCATGTCTTGTGCTAGCAGATGCTGCAATACAAGTGATAAGAAATAACTCATATTCTGGACATTATACATTAAATCACTATATTTAAATATCTAAGTATTGACTATATACGCTATATTGCCAAAAGTTTTGGGACACCTTTCCAAATCATTGAATTCAGGTGTTGTTTTTCAGGGGTTGGGCTCGGCCCCTTAGTTCCAGTGAAAAGAACTCTTAATGCTTCAGCATACCAAGACATTTTGGACAATTTCCTGCTCCCAACTTTGGGAACAGTTTGGGGATGACCCCTTCCTGTTCCAACATGACTGCACACCAGTGCACAAAGCAAGGTCCATAAAGACATGGATGAGTGAGTTTGGTGTGGAGGAACATGACTGGTCTGCACAGAGTCCTGACCTCAACCCCATAGAACACCTTTGGGATGAATTAGAGCAGAGACTGCGAGCCAGACCTTCTCGTCCAACATCAGTGCCTGACCTTACAAATACGCTTTTAGAGGAACGGTCAAAAATTCCCATAAACACACACCTAAACCTTGTGGAAAGCCTTCCCAGAAGAGTTGAAGCTGTTCTAGCTGCAAAGGGCGGGACAACTCCATATTACATTCATGTGCATGTAAAGGTAGATGTCCCAAAACTTTTGGCAATATAGTGTAACGATTTACGTATAAGTGGATAAGACGTAAACTGTACCATTCTTTGGTCAATAAAAATGGTTAGTGTTGGTAGTTGTTGTGCTATAAGAAGAATAAAACAATCCCATCACCTGATGTTGTAGGAAATATATAATGTCTAAGCTCGCTACATTTCCTTTGTACCTATCACTTTTAATTTCATCTTCCACTGTAATATTTTTCTTCTGTTAACTTATAGACAGAATTAATCATTTCTTGTAGAGGTTTGAGGCATGAAAATGAGTGAGTCAGTGTGGAACCAATCACATTTGATTCACATATCGTCTCATCTCTGCACGCCGGATCACGCCGTCCTGAGGTACATAGTCTATCAGCTGTCTGATTTTAATTGAAATAAGGACATGCATTTTATGGCAGTTACAGTCTAAGACAGACTTGGAGCAGAAGTGAGAGGTTTGATGTCGTGACTGCGTTAGGGTAGCGTCAAGCTTTCAGGCTTTATCAAATTAAATTTATTGTATATCCCTGAAAGGCCGTTATTACATCCCCGTTCTGTTCTCTTAGCCCTTAAGACTACATCTCTCTCCATTTCCCTCCTCTCTTTCTCTCTCTCTCTCTCTCTCTCTCTCTCGTCTGTCTAACTTACTTGATGTTCATTATATCATCATCTGGCAGCCATATCCCTTTCCTGGCACCCACTGGAGCATGTGAGAGCAAAAGAGAGAGAGGGTTAGAGCGCAGATGCTGCATCCGTGAAATGACAGCCATTAACTAATCAACTGCAGTTTATGTAATTGTTGAACATCTTTTGAAGCAAATTGTGTACATGGATTATTAACTGCATAAAAGCAAACATTTCCCCTTCTCTTTTTTTTCCCACTCTCTTTCTCTCATGCCGAGAGATACAAACACACACATATGTTTGTGTACTGCGTGGAGTCGTCCTTGAAACCTAAGTCTGGAGCTCAACAAAACATTTTTTATAAATATGATTACTCCATATCATCAGTGGACGTAGGAGTGGGATGAATAGGATAGAATTGATGGTTTGCTTTGTTTGGCTTTGTATACTATTAGATAACTGGATTCGTTTTATCTTCCTGTCACTAGGCATACTGAAGTGAAGACGGATATGGGGATGATTGGGAAAAGGAGCATGATGGAGAGAGTAGAGGAGCTCTCTGGTTTGAGCTACGTAACATTAATGCTGGGTAATTAATAGTTCTTCCACGCACACTGTAGGTTTTGAGTCCAGCCATGAACGCTAGTGGATATACATGTCGAAAAGGGAGTTTTTCTCTTGGAAGTATTCAGACTGTCTGATGTCAGAGGATGTTAGATCAGTTCCTGCTTAAAGCCTTTAGTGGTCATCAGGGAGGATTAAGCGTAGCAGTGCAGAGCTCTCTGATTCCCTACGTGCTGCCTCAACCCATCATCCCTGCTCTCTCAGCGACTCGGCTAGAATATAGACGCGGTGATCTGTGCACGGCGAATGTACTACATGTACTGCACTGCACAACTAATCATGATTCACGCTAGAGAACTGCGTTTAGCCATATTTTAGCATTCACAAAACACACACCGGCTCGTGAGAACCGAACGGCTGCGGTTCATTTGAAGCCGCACACAGGGACCGGTGGGTAATAACTGTTCCTTATGTTGTGCCATGAATCTTATTTATTGAGCATAAAGTGCTTTTTCAAACCACAGTTTACAGCCTCCATTTAAATCTCATCTATTTTATGTGGAGCTGGCACCTGGTATTCCCCCCAGTGATGTTTAAAAAAGCTCCTCAGGATACTCACAGCCCCATCACTATGAACATATCTTCAGAGCTTCTGAACTCAGCTCACTCGAAGCGAAGACCTACAGGGTCTGCCTCCGGCCTCTCGTTCCTCTAATACGAGTTGTGCCTCCCTTTTTTTAGTTAGGACCGCGTTTGTCCTGGATTGAAGCATGGATTGCGGTCGGGAGTGTCGGCTGTGCTGACATCAGTGGCATGCGGTCTTCGATGGCAGGGAAAGAGAGTTTTTATCCAGATTTATCCACGCTGTATGAGTGCCAATGCTGATACAGTGTGTGTTTGTGTGTGATGATACTGGCACTGATCCGTCCCTGTAGAGATCTAAACGAATGGGTGGCCTTCTTCTACCGCCCACCTCCATCTCTAGGCCTCTCTTGCACTCCTTCTTTCTCCCGGTGTCTCCTCTTCCTGCTTTACATGGCCCGTTGTGACGTGAGGCCGTGATTTGTTTCTGTTTGGTGTGTGTGTGTGTGTGTGTGTGTGTGTGTGTGTGTGTGTGTGTTTTCTACGCCAGCAGTGCTCTACTGACCTACTTCATCTTAATCCCTTGATGTGACTTTAATAGACTGTATGCAAGGGGAGGGGAAGAAGGGTGTCTCTGAGTGCGAGGGGGAAAAAGGAGAGATTGAAAGATCGAGACACTGTACAAGGGAGATAAATGAAATGGAAAGAAGAGAGAGGAGGAAACAGAGAGAGAAAGAGAGAGAGATTTCCTGGTAATGCTTTGGCCAGCAAATGAATTTGATGCCGTTATGTAACCTTCATCCCTTATAATCACATCATCGACTTTGTCAGGCGCTGAAAATAGAGGGATTGTAGAGTGGACTCACAAGAGAGACGATTGCATCACGTTAACCTGCCACTTACTGTTTAAAGCAAATATCTTTTCACTTTCAATGCAGGGAATTTGCATTGATTGTTTCTTGCTCTGAAAAGCTTGTCCTGTCAAAATGTTTGTTTTCCCGTTACAAGCAGGCACGTGGTCGTGCAAATACACAGAAGTTTGCAATCTGTGGTGTGGGTGGAGTATACTCACTCCATCTAGCCCGAGGTAAAAAAATGAAAAAAAAACCCTGCTAGAAGGGAGAATATAAGTGGAGGAAGCTAAAAGCAGCCATGATAAAATCTTGCTCATGCAAGCACGATAGGATCTTGACATTTGTTCCTGTTGTGCAGGTAATTAGCTCACAAAATCTCCCAGCACCCCACAGCCCTGATCAGATACAGTCTGTCAGCCCGGCTTTCTACACTTCAACTTAAATAACAAAAAAACGTGTGGTTTCTTTTCATAGACAATGTGCGAGAGTACAATAACAACAACAGCAACAACAAAAATAACCGTCCAGATATTTACTGTCCTGTGCATTCAAACTCATGCTGATTTTTCATACCAGAGTGAAAAGTAGAGATATTTCTTTCAGCATGGATAATGAGAGACACTGGACACTGGGGCTTAGGGGAACATTGAGAAAGAAATGTCCAAGAGTATAAAAAAAAATATTCAGAGCATTCCTGTGTTTAAAGACGTATTTTGGGTTCAGAGTGTAAAAGAAAAACTTTGAGCTTGATGTTGTCTATTTAATTGAAGCTGCACTCACAGATCAGCCATGATTTCCTGTTTGCCTTGCAAGATTTCAATTCAATTGTATCTTATTTTATTTGTATAGTGCTTTTAACAATGGACAAGATTAATATTATACAAAAAAGTTCAAGATTAATATTATACAAAAAAGTTTAAGATTAATATTATACAAAAAAGTTCAAGATTAATATTATACAAAAAAGTTCAAGATTAATATGAGCCAAAAAGTTCTGGATTAATATTAGACGGAAAAGTTCAAGATTAATATTAGACGAAAAAGTTTAAGATTAATATTATACAAAATATTTAAGATTCATTTTAGACAAAAAGTTCAAGATTAATATTAAACAAAAAAATTTAAGATTAATATGAGCCAAAAAGTTCAGGATTAATATTAGATGAAAAAGTTGAAGATTAATATTATACAAAAAAATTCAAGACTAATATTATACAAAATACTTAAAATAAATTTTAGACAAAAAGTTCAAGATTAATAGTAGACAAAAACTTTCACAATTAATATTAAACAAAAAAGGTTCAAGATTAATATTAGACAAAAGGTTTAAGATTAATATTAGACAAAAAGTTCAAAATTAATATTAGACGAAAAAGTTTAAGATTAATATTAGACAAAAAGTTCAAGATTAATATTATACAAAATATTTAAAATTAAAAGACTAAAAAGTTTAAGATAAATTAGACAAAAAGTTCAAGATAAATATTAGGACTTGTATTTAAATTTATTTGTATTTATCCCTAATGAGCAAGCCTGAGGCGACTGTGGTAAGGAAAAACTCCCTTAGGTGGCACGAGAAAGAAACCTTGAGAGGAACCGGACTCAGAAGAGAACCGCAAACGATTTTTCTATACATCAGACAGTTGTGGGTGGAGTGTCTGAGGTTGACACTAAATTGAGAAAAAGCGAGGGCATTGATATCATCACATCAGCATGAGTACTCTCTCACAGCTAAAGTCTTTAGCTCGGGATCCGATGGCCTGTCTAAATTTATAATATTGATTGCGCTTTAGGAGCGATCATCAATACCCCTTAGCGCTGAGATCTGTCTCAAATGTGAGTGTAAGCTAACAGATAAGAGCTGATGGCATAGGATAGAATTAATCATGATGTATTTTTCAGACCTGCCCTGACTGAAGGCCTCGAAAATAATTCTTTCCCACATCATGTCTTCTAGCCGCTTTCCTTCCCAGCTTCAGGCTGGAACACTGCCAGACAGAGTGTTGATAAGAAGAGAGGGGGAAAAAAATCGAGCAGAAAGAAAGAAAAAAAACCCACTGAATTGGTAGGGTAAGTGAGAAATAGTGCTCAGCCCTGTTGTTTATCCTTGTCACTGTATTTTATGGCACATATATCATACGTGTGTCACTAACCACACTCCAGAGGCAGCCGTGATTGCATTAATTTAAGTCAGTACCACGTGTAGTCTCATTCCAGCGCTATTTAAGCTGAAGTGACATTACGCTTACTACGTGCTTATCAACGCAGTTGTCTGAGGGTGTCTTCAGCAATGCCATTAGCTTGTAGCAGCAAACCAAACCTGCAGAGAGAGGCTTTACCCCCCTCAGCAGGCTCTGTTTGAATTAAGTTAGTAAGCCTTCAGTGCCAGGTATTGGCTCAGACAGCCGGAGAGGAGAGGGGAACAGTGAAAATACGACAAGGAGCAAAAAAAAACAAAAAAAAACTGATGTATCGAGTTAGCTCATACTTAGCGGGAGAGCGAAAAGGGAAGCAGTGATGCGTGAAGCTGTATTATCAAATACAGATTTCCTGGCAAGCTCCAGAGACTCGTTCTGCTGCCGGCTTGCGCCAACTGGCAGCCTGCAATCTGGTGAGTGAGACTACCATGATGCTGATGGGCTGTCAAGCTGGTCAGCTGAAGCTCATGGGAGAGGAAAGTCGTTCCAGACGCCGTCATCAGGTTTGCACAGATACACACTGACGCTTGGTTATGGGCTCCTGGAACATTCTGTGGAAGTGCTGTTTTGTGTCAGCATGTTGCATCGATTGCCTTTTTCTTAGGCGTCATCGGGGTCATTCGTTTTAGAAAAAGCTTTCTTTCTGTCTCTGTTTTGCACTGACCCCTTAACCCACGGAAACCTCCTCAACCCTCAAAAAACTTTGACGTGTTGTGTAGGTTGTGTTTTGTCTCCTCTGCCAAGACCAATAAACAGGTAAAGGATTGCGTTCGAGAAAACACGAGCGTTTCCTATTCCACGTGCAGGTTTTGCATGCTGTCTCTTGTTTGTAACTCGGAATAAAAACAGATGCATGTGTGACAGCATCACGCAGGCCCAGAGAGCGAGAGCAGGCTCTGTGGCTCGTCTGGCTGAAAACAACAGCTTGACAAATGCACCAGGACCAGGTATCAGATTCTGAACAAAATCATCCCCTGCTTTTCATCAGACGTTTATCAGTTGTGATGAGCAAGAGGGTCAGCTGTATGCTGTTCTCCCTCAAAGCTGCCAGTCCTTTGGGGGAAAACAGATCTTTTGGGTGCTGAGGTATAGCGAGGGCTAAAGCCCACTCTGACAGGACCGATTCGAGACGCTCAGCCAGACGAGGTTTGTTCCCGTCCTGCCACTTTACATCCACCGCCTCTCCGTTTAATTAGAATCACTTGTCATGTCCCGTATATCACCTAGGCCTGGCCGTGGCAGCTGTCAGCTAAAGAAATGTGATAGTTATTCATTGGCTCGATAGCCGTGCAACAGCAAGGTCGCAGGACAGAGTGCACCTTGAGATAACTGGCCGAGTTGTGTGTTAGTGCGTGGCTGGAGAAGGTGTGTGTGTGTGTGTGTGTAAAATGTATTGGGATACATGTAATGAAATGTAATGGGAAAGCACTTCCATTAGACAAATCTCTTTAGTCTATTTAAACCACTGTTGAATTCTCAATTCTGATTGGTCAGAAAATGGTGATTAATTTAGTTTAACAGCAGCTCTGACAGATGTAATAGAAGGATTACGGGTTTATATTAACATCTGCTTCACACACAGGGACTTGCATGCTGGACGCGTCATATAAGCTGATTAAAAATGTTTGTAATTGTTGATTTAAGGAGAAGTTTATTTAACATTTTTGTGAAAGGTCTCCTATTTGTAACAGCCAGAAATAAAGCTTTAACGTTATGTAAACTTTACATCTTATGAAATCTTTATGACTAAGACTTTCTGGTTTCTTTCCTGCTAAGTGATAACAGGAACTCACTTGCTTCTTTGATGTTCTAAAAACATAACCAGAGCCTACAAAAAATGCGCCGAGTTGTGTTTAATTCATAAAAAAAAAAAAAAAAAAAAAAATTGTTAAGGTTGGCAAATTGCTGTGGAATCAGAGGAATAAAACTCTTTAGGAAATAATTTTAATAATAAACTAATCAACGTCAAGACCTTAACGGACCTCCGCTTCACACCAGGCTGCATCATACCACCGCTTTGATTATTTTCAGCTTATTTATTCTCCTAGTTTAATCACCAGGTTGAACATTAAGGTGCCAATGTTTGTGTTTAATGAAACTCATGTGTGTGAACAGAACCTGTCGTTATCTGAGCATTAGATCTGGTGTTTTCTTAGGGTTCTAATACACACGCTCTATCAGACTTAGTGCTTTCGGAAAACACCAGAAATTCATCTCTAGAAGGTTTTTCAGAACTGTGTAAGGTTTCTAGCTAGGTGCTGGGCATCAAACAAAGAGGTGTGGCAGTGGAGTAATAATAAAAGGTGCTGGTTTAGTAAAACAGAGCACACGTAAACACTCATTCACGCCTCGGAGCAGCTGACCCGCATACCAGGAGCCTGGAAACTCAGTTTGGAGGTGAAATATGAATGTGGACCAGAGATGAGAGGACAGGTAAGGGGTTAGGGGTCAATACGTCATGGATATGTTGAAGGCTGTTTCATGTTTTCTTTAAAAAGCTCGTTGAAGGTCAGAAAAGCACTTAGGAAGGACGTGAACACACTGCGAAAAAATCACTCTGGGAAACTCTTCAGGGACTGGTCAGTGGTGGTGGTGTGAGAAGAAGACGGGAATCGACAAGACTTTCAACTTGAATGTGTAAGAAGATATGCTGTCTGAGACATTAGCCATTAGTGTCACTACGTATAGCAAAACTACTGCTTTATCTCCATTTCTCAGTATCATGGTGGGAGTTTCATTTCTTTTTAATTTAAGTTATATTTAAGACATTTTGGGTTGGTTGGTTAGATGGATGGATGGATGATATTTATTTATTTATTTGTTTGTTTGTGTATTATTCATTTGTTTGTTTGTTTGTTTGTTTGTTTAGAAACCCACATGACCACTTGCAAAAGTCCATTGAAACCAGAGTCCATGGAGCTTCAAAAATGTATATTAAATGTTTTGTGTGAAGACATGCATATGTTAATGATGTACAGCATTTGTCAAGACTGCTCTGTAACTCAGTCAGCAAGAGAACTTAATATAATATAAGAAGTTTAAATCCTTACAACAATAAATAGCACTAAAGCTCCAACTTTGCTGCTGAGAAACTGAATTAGTCGTTTTTATAGTCACAGTGACGCTAATGACCAATTTTGCATCTTGGACTTATTCACATCGAAACCCCTGCCAATTCCCAAGTCCCTGAAAGTGGCATGTTTGGTCGTTTCATTTGTTGTTGTTTTTTTGTTTGTTTGTTTTTAAGTATGCCTCCTCTACCTCTTCTGACCTCTGGAGGCTTGAGGAAGGTGTGTAGAAGAAAGTAGACACCAGCCTTCAACACATCCATTATGTCCTCACTGACCCTTTACCTGTTCTTTCATCTCTGTTCTGCATTCATATTTGACATTCAGCTTTAGCTTGTTCTTCCAGGCAGACACACACACACACACACACACACACACACACACACACACACACACTGATGATGTTCCACTGCATGCCGATCTGTCCGTCTCTCCACTGGACTCTGTAATTGCACCCAGCAGTTCTGTAGCTCTTCGTCTCTCTTCTCCTGCCATCCCTGCTTTCTTCTGGATGCTGATGAAACCCACATACCTTCAGTGAGTGCACATATTTTTCTTTTGTCTCATTCTCTCACTCTCCATCACCTCCTAACTTTTTCTCAGTCGTTACTTATCCGTCGCTCTTTCTTTCCTTTCTATATTTCTCTCTTTCTGATCATGGATCGGTTTTGGCCAGCGTCCCCCTTACCACGTCTCCCCCAGCTACTTTCCTCATATTAGCACCGGAGGCCACATTGAGCGGGCAGATACGCATTGGCTGCCACTGCCTGTGAAAAACGAGCTTTGGAAAGGCAATAAATTGCATCCAATTTAGAGATGAAGGCAGAAATAAATTTCTCTTTTTCGAAGACTGAAGAAAGAGAAGGGAGAAGGGGGTGGGGAGGAAAACGAGGCCTCCAGATAATTTCATCTCCACCTTTTATTTTTCTTGGCAAAATATTCCTTTGAAAATTTCCCTCCTGTATATATTCATTTAGAATTTGTGCAACAATTTGTGCTTCAGTGTTCAAATAGCTTTTTTTCAGGTCATGAAAATAATCACTTTTGCCTCGGCTGGCGTTTTTGCATCTCAACTCGATAATATGTTTTGACTCAGAGGCAGTATTTAGAAGAGAAAAATTAATCAGACATGATTTGGCATAGACACCGTTTCTTCTTCTCCTTCTCCTTCTCCTTCTGTTATTCTACATCCTTATTGCATTAAACTAAATGAAGTGTCTAGGAGACTTTAGTTCTCCCATTGTAGAGCTATTGAAGATCCGGCAAATGAGCACTTGTGTGAGGTAGTTTCGGGAATGATTAAAGGAACTGTCTGCTAATGACCACATGAACATTCCTCTTCCTTTCTAACTGCCTGTTTCTTAAACGCTTCCAGAAGCTTCCATTCTCTCACTTCGGCACACAGCTAAATATCTTTTGAAGTCATGAAACAAATGGACGAAACACTTCAAACTGAATTGCTTTGCGTCCTAACAAATATACAAAGTCGGTCATTGTGTTCTGCTCGCGCTGTAGCGAGAATACGAGCCTCACGTTTACTTTCAAAGCCTCATCTGCTGTGTTTGTGTACAGGTGGAGGAAGAGCTGTGGGCCGTAGCTTGTATTACCCTTGCTGACAAACAACAGAGGGAATCATGAGGGGGAAGCACTCTGGAGGATTGGTGCTCATATTGCTTTCTCGCTCCCCATGTTTCCCATCACTTAAAAGGGGGGAAAATGTTTCAATTCCTTCTGTGCAGCTTTTCTGAGTTCTGACATCTCAAACATTATGTGTCAAAACTTGTAAAGGAAAAAGAAAGGAAGGAAGAAAGAAAGAAAGAAAGAAAGAAAGAAAGAAAGAAAGAAAGAAAGAAAGAAGAAGAAAGAAGGCAGAAATTAAGGGAAGGAAGTTAGGGAGGGAGGGAGGGAGGGAGGGAGGGAAGATGGAAGGCAGAAAGAAAGGAAGGAAGGAAGGAAGGAAGGAAGAAAGAAAGAAGTTAAGGAGGGAGGAAGGAAATGTGGAAGGAAAAACGGTAGGACGTTAAGGAGGGAGGGAGGACGGAAGGCAAGAAGAAAGAAAGAAAGAGAAAGAAAGAAAGAAAGAAAGAAAGAAAGAAAGAAAGAAAGAAAGAAAGAAGGCAGAAATTAAGGGAAGGAAGTTAGGGAGGGAGGGAGGGAGGGAGGGAAGATGGAAGGCAGAAAGAAAGAAAGAAAGAAAGAAAGAAAGAAAGAAAGAAAGAAAGAAAGAAAGAAAGAAAGACAGAAAGACAGAAAGGAAGGAAGAAAGAAAGAAAGAAAGAAAGAAAGAAAGAAAGAAAGAAAGAAAGAAAGAAGTTAGGGAAGGAGGAAGGAAATGTGGTAGGAAAAACGGTAGGACGTTAAGGATGGAGGGAGGACGGAAGGCAGAAAGAAAGAAAGAAAAGAAAGAAAGAAAGAAAGAAAGAAAGAAAGAAAGAAGGCAGAAATTAAGGAAAGCAAGGAAGGAAGGGAGGGAGGAAATAAGGGAAGGAAGGAAGTTAGTGAGGGAGGGAGGGAGGGAAGATGGAAGAAAGAAAGAAAGAAAGAAAGAATGAAAGAAAGACAGAAAGAAAGAAAGAAAGAAAGAAAGAAAGAAAGAAAGAAAGAAAGAAAGAAAGAAAGAAAGAAAGAGAAAGAAAGAACACAGAAAGGAAGGAAAGGAAGGGAGGAAATAAGGGCGGGTAAGAGGAAGGGAGGGAGAGAGGGAGGGATTAAGGAAGAAAGGAAGGGAGAAAGGAATGAAGGAAGGGAGTTAGGGAGGGAGGAAAGAAGGAAGGAAGGGAGGGAGAAAGGAAGGAAGGAAGGTAGGAAGGAAGCAAGAAAGGAAGGAAGGAAGAAAGAAAGAAAGAAAGAAAGAAAGAAAGAAAGAAAGAAAGAAAGAAAGAAAGAAGAAAGAAAGAAAGAAAGAAAGAAAGGAAAGAAGGAAGGAAGGATGGAGGGAAGGAAGGGAGAAAGGAAGAGAGAAAGGGGAAGGAAGGAAGGGAGTTAGGGAGGGAGGAAAGAAGGAAGGAAGGGAGGGAGAAAGGAAGGAAGGAAGGTAGGAAGGAAGCAAGAAAGGAAGGAAGGAAGAAAGAAAGAAAGAAAGAAAGAAAGAAAGAAAGAAAGAAAGAAAGAAAGAAAGAAAGAAAGAAAGAAAGAAAGAAAGAAGGAAGTTAGGTAGGGAGGAAAGAAGGAAGGAAGGATGGAGGGAAGGAAGGGAGAAAGGAAGAGAGAAAGGGGAAGGAAGGAAGGAAGGGAGCTAGGGAGGGAGGAAAGAAGGAAGGAAGAGGAATCATTTCCACTTTATTTGGTTGGATCATTATGAACAGATTGCTTGATACTGGAGTTCAGCTTGATCCCTGAATGTAAATGTAATATTTCGGCGCTTTGGTTATTAACGTCGTTGCGACTCCAGTCTTTGCCGTATGGGTAATGGATTGTGCCACTGCATCTGAGAGCCAAGTCTCTGAAATCTGTGAGATGACTTGTGCATTTCTGTTGCCGTACTGAATCCTTCTCTCGGGCTCGAAATATAACTTGCACTTCTAGAATTAGATAGGTGGCAAAATTATTCTGGAGTCCAAAGCCATCCATCTGGGAGCTCGGATATTATTATGAGCCGTGCAATAGTATTCTTTTGGGAGGGAAACTGCTATATGAGAATATCAATTATATCAAGTAATTTATGGCACTAATAACTAGAGTAAAACACACCCATCATGGATGCTGTGCAGTGTGTAAAATGAAAAAATAAAAAAAGGAACAACATGGTTCATTCAGGTTCTACTGCTTTATCTTTTTGTAAGGTCCATCTGAGCTAACGAATAAATCGGCTTTGACTCAGAGAAGATCCCAGCCTCTCTGCTAACTTGTTCGCTCCTACTCTGCAGAGGTCAGAGGGGAAAAGGTGACTTGAGGGTGCTAGGTGTTAGGGTGATCCTTAGTGCACATGACTGATTGGTCATACGCCTTCGGCTTGGCTTGCCTTCTACCCCCAATTCTGTCTGCTCTCAGCTCTGTAAATTATGTAAGCACAAAAAGCAGTAAAGAGCTAAATGGGCTGGTGAACATCAGTGGAACTTCCAGAATGATGCATTTTTAACTAAAGTCTGCAGTGCGTGTTTGAATAGCCAAGGGCGTCTCTCTGCATGTGAATGAACACTGCAGCTGTGCAGAAGACTCTCTTGCTTTGGGATATTTTCTCGGCGGACCGAAACATACATATGAGTGCAGGCTTTTAAAGTTTAGACCAGTGGACAACACATAGTTTACATAATATCAATTATGGGTGGGTGAGTTAACCAAAAAAAATAACTTGTAAAGGAAAAGAAAGAAAGAAAGAAAGAAAGAATGGCAGGAAGGAAGAATGAAAGAAAGAAAGAAGGAAGGAAGGAAGGAAAGAAAGAAAAAGAAAGAAAGAAAGAAAGAGTCCTTATTTTAAAGTGGCTACAGATTCTGATTCTTTAGCACGCCCTCCATCTGCAGAAACACACTGAAGTCTCTGTGTATAAACGTAAGTGTATCCCCGAGCACTCCAGTGGTTTCTCCCGTCTGCCTTGTGGGCCGCGAGCTGCCACGCGGTTGGTGTGTCCTCTCCACTGAAGGGAAATCGATGTTGGCTCTTCATGGAACGCTGATTCTGTCTGACTCCTGTGGAATAATTAAAGACCCCTTGCCCTGTCACCACCATCATGATGACTAATGCACTTCATGGACTTTCAGCTCTTACATAAATCAATAGCATTTTTATTTATTTAATTTATTTATTTTGCTGTCAGTAAAACCTCCAGTTTTCCTCACGGCGCTTGTGGGTCAGTGTGTCACTGTGCCGTGTCAGCGATGTTGATCCGTTCCGACAGGCTACCTTCCTGCACGAGAAGAAGAAAAACACACATTCCCCTTTCCACCACAGTAGCACAGGAGATACTGTATTAGTCACAGTGGGGTGAGGGCACGCCATACTTACATCAGATGATTAAACAAACGCTGCAGGGATGAACACGGGACATGAGGACATCTGACTTGTATTATTTACATGCTGCTGTTTTTTTAATTGAATCAAGCAAAGAAAAATGACTCGACTGAATAATATTGAAATCTCTTGGAAATTTCTAAATATTAGCAATGATTAGCCTAAAGATAGCACCGTGATTCGACTGCTAAGAGTCTCCTGACGTTTCGATCGCACCCTTTATACACCATACTGTATATAGACCGATCAGGCATAACATTATGACCACCTGCCGAATACCCCTTTTTTCTGCTAAAACAGCCCTGACCCGTCATGCACTGTGTATTCTGACACCTTTCTATCAGAACCAGCATTAACTTCGTCAGCAATTTGAGCAACAGTAGCTCGTCTGTTGGATCGGACTACACGGGCCAGCCTTCGTCAAACTTGTTCAAATCCTTACGCTTGTCCATTTTTCCTGCTTCTAACACATCAACTTTGAGGACAAAATGTTCACTTGCTGCCTAATATATCCCACCCACTAACAGGTGCCATGATGAGGAGATCATCAGTCTTATTCACTTCACCTCTCACTGCTCACAATGTTATACCTGATCAATGATTTTAACAATTCTGTCATTTCCAAAAATACAGTACTGTGCTCAAAGCAGTATGATGCCGTATGCAGTGTGTGTTTAAGAGAGAATTGTAAATACATAAAACAAAGATTACTTTACTGTAAAACTAAAACATTTATCAGACACTATCTGTAGTGTACACGGCATTGCATTCTATTTAAAAATACAGTACGATGTGTAAAGTAATAAGCAATACACTCTAAACACTATGGCTATTAATTATACTAACTCTCTTCCAATACTGCTTCCAGAAATGCACTATTATTTTATATAGTGGTTTAATTTAAGGACATATACATCCAAGCATAAAGAGACAGATACACACACATTGTATTCAGCTGAGAAAAAAATAAGAATGTTATGGACTGTGATATCTTTCAGGCCTCGGCAGGCATTAGGTTAGGAAACATTAAATCGATGCTCTGTAATGCGAATTGACTGCCGACTTTGATCATCAGCCTTAGGAGTGCTTTAGCATTGAATGCTGTCAGGCTGACTGACTCAAATATTCAGCAGGCAGAGGAAAAGAGGGAGGGAGAGGGGTTAGGGAGGAGGAAGAGGACTGCCACATACATTCAGGCAGAGTATTTAAAGATTCATGTTTAGCAAATGAAAAGTCTTGAGTGCACAGTTCTATTACCGCAGGGAGACAATATGAGAGAGCAGACATTTTACTTCAATTAATGCACAAAGAACTTTGGTGCTCGTTTGACACGGTGGTTCAACGCTGACGGCGACGGGTCATGTTAGTTATCTTGTTCTGCCTTCTCATCAAGCCGTGCATCGGACCTTACCTGCCCTTCCGCTTTCTCCAAGCTTTCTAATAGTCATATCTGTCCCAGCCTAAGCTGATTTGTCTATTATGTTTAAAGAAATGTTTCCTAAAACATGCTATTCATTTTGATAAAGGTCAGAAAACATTGGCATTCATGAAAATAGAGCTGTAAATTTATAGCTCGTAAACTTTTATATAGGAAAGGGGGAAAAAAATAAGGGTTGCACTTCAGCTGTCTATTATCTACTCATATACACAGATCAGGTATAACACTGTGAGCAGTGCCAGGTGAAGTGAATAAGACTGAGTATCTCCTCATCATGGCACCTGTTAGTGGGTGGGATATATTAGGCAGCAAGTGAACATTTTGTCCTCAAAGTTGATGTGTTAGAAGCAGGAAAAATGGACAAGCGTAAGGATTTGAGCAAGTTTGACGAAGGACCAAATTGTGATGGCTAGACCACTGGATCAGAACATCTCCAAAACTGCAGCTCTTGTGGGGTGTTCCCGGTCTGCAGTGGTCAGTATCTATCAAAAGTGGTCCAAGGAAGGAACAGTGGTGAACCGGTGACAGGGCCATGGGCGGCCGAGGCTCATTGATACACGTGGGGAGCGAAGCCTAGCCCGTGTGGTCCGATCCAACAGACGAGCTACTGTTGCTCAAATTGCTGAAGAAGTTAATGCTGGATCTGATAGAAAGGTGTCAGAATACACAGTGCATGACAGGTCAGGGCTGTTTTGGCAGCAACACAATATTAGGCAGGTGGTCATAATGTTATGCCTGATCGGTGTATACATATTCTCTG
The DNA here is from genome assembly GCA_033459395.1 of Hemibagrus guttatus. Classification (NCBI taxonomy): domain Eukaryota; kingdom Metazoa; phylum Chordata; class Actinopteri; order Siluriformes; family Bagridae; genus Hemibagrus; species Hemibagrus guttatus. The sequence continues at coordinate 1,476,974 of JAUCMX010000013.1, read as the reverse complement.
TACAGATGACCGTGCTATGATGTTATTAAGCCACTCACTCTTTCACACTCTCACCCACAACTCTACCATCTACACGGATTTCTCTCAAGAGATGCCCCGCTTACGCAAATCAATCAAGGGCTGCTGTTGTTTTGAACAGATAAAGCGTACTGTTTTCACAGTTAGAGACAATTACATACACACAGTTATCAAGACAAAGAAGCATGATGATGAACAGAGCTGCCTTCTGACATCAATAAAGGAGCACTAGGAAGTGGTAGAGACGTACAGATGAAAAAGGGGAAATTCGACAATGTACGTGTACACGGCCCGGGTCTCTTTAGTACCTGAACCCGAGCGGTGAACGAACCGCGAGAAGCTGAAAAGTAGCACTGCTGCTAGATGCAGCTCCTAACAAGCTGACTGTTCAAAGGCTTTTCCGTGCTCTGGAGGACATGAAAGACGTGTTTAAAAATTTAAAATCCTGATCTGTTCCAGTGCTGTAGAGGGAGAGCAGATTTCCTCGTCGCTGTAATCCCCCTGTTGCTCGCATTGTAAATTAATTAAGATGTTTATGATGGATGCTCGCACCTAATGGAATGGTGATTAATAATTACTGCACTGTAACGCTACTATTCTTATGCACTGGATAAGGGAGTGGGAGGAAAGAGGGCGTGGTCTCGGATTCTGCCCTGTGTGTAACCCCTGTGTCCTGCAAAGGCATGCTGTTTGGGTTTCAGCATTGTGAAAATCCTATACGTGACGCCTGCTATGTCCACGTCCATCCTGGACCTTTAGAAGTGTGCAGAATAGCGCTTTAATGTGTTCATAGGGTTCGCCCGTGTGAGCCGTTCCTGACATACTGCACATAAATATTTTATTGTCGTTTCACATTATCTGTCTTATTTGAGTTCAGGTTGAAATAATAAGATATGAATCCGGTGGCTCAAGCTAATGATACTTTGTGGGCTGATTTTAAAATACAGTGGCAGAGATCGGTTGTGTAGATCACCAGCGTGCTTTCTGATATGTCACATAACAGCGATCCTATAATAGTGAAACCAAACCAAACTTGTCTGGGTTTCCCCGTTTTGCGTTGCTGTTCCCATGGCAACAAACTTTATGCGCTTGTCTTGTGGTTTGCTTTTCTAGTCATTTCTCCACCTCTGCGCTCTGTGTCATTGTTGTCACCTGATCACATTCACCTGTTCTATTAGTTTCCCGACCCTTTGTCACTGTTTTCTCATCATGTGAAAGTGTTTCCTGGTTCTTTCATTTCCTGTTTTTTTTAAGTCATACGCCACAATTATTCTTATTTATTATTATAATATAAATATTATTATATTATATATAAATATAAATAAAACTTATTATTCTTGTTTGCAGTTTCCTGCCTGTGTTTTAAACATATTCGCCCCTGTTTGTTTGGACTGACCCCAAAACTGAGTTTAAACACTTACATCCTCTCTCTCTCTCTCTCTCTCTCTCTCTCTCTCTCTCTCTCTCTCTCTCTCTCCCTCCCCCTCTCTCTCTCTCCCCCGCACGCGCGCGCTCTTTCTCTCTCTCTCTCTCTCTCTCTCTCTCCCTCTCTCTCTCTCTCGCACGCGCGTGCTCTTTCTCTCTCTCTCTCTCTCTCTCTCTCTCTCTCTCTCTCTCTCCCCCGTTCTTTTTCTCTCTTTCATAAATAAATAAATAAATAACTGCATGATGGTTTCCTAAATATTTGTGTGATGATACGATAAGTCTGTTTATTTTGCTTTTTTGTAATAGAATTATTTTTTCCTCTCCCCTTTTTCTTCCTTAATTATTACCATGTTATTTATCTATATTTACTTATTCATTATATATGTATCTACTTTTTTCTTGTCCCATGTGCTGTTTACATTATCCATTAATTTATTTATTATTTGTTTGGGGGTTTTTTTTGTAACTGATGGTTATTACCATTTTTTCGTAAATTAAAGAGATGTTTAGAAGTCAAAGTCTCTCTCTGTCTCTCTCTCTCTGTCTCTGGTTCTCTTTCTCTTTCTCTCTCTCTCTCTCTTTGTCTCTCTCTTTGTTTTCTCTCTCTCTCTCCCTCTCTCTCTCGCTCTCTCTCTCTCGCTCTCTCTCTCTCTCTCTCTCTCTCCTCTCTCTCTCTCTCTCTCTCTCTCTCTCTCTCTCTCTCTCTCTCTCTCTCTCTCTCTCTCCATGTGCCATACCACAACTAGATGTTAATCAAACTCTGTCATCAAACAAACAGCACAGTTGTATGGTGTATTATTATTATGTCTGTGCTTTGTTTGTCCGTGGAAAAGATATGTATGGGTCGTATACTAACAGACCACATGCTTATGCGTGGGAAACTTAAGGCATGCGTTGAGGCTGAGGTCAATCGGAACCACAGGTCCCCGAGCCGACATCACTAACGAGAGCTTAAGCAGGTGGCACACTCAGAGGACATTTTATAGAGAAACCTGTGCATGCTGATTTATTTTTCTGAGCCCATTCTCATCGCATCTGTTGCCTGTTATTGCTGACACACATCTGATGTAGCATGCACAAAGCTGTAATGGACTTGCCTGTGTCCTTAGACATATCTGTCCTTGCCAGATCTATGCTACATTTCAGTATCTTCCAGGCTGTTTTAGTCAGGGCCAAAACAGGAAGCAATGGTAGAAACTGCTGAGTGTATATTAGGTCTTTGTTGAGACTGTGTGATTTCCTGTGTTTTGTTTACAGATTTTTGATTAGTGATGATTTTGTGAACTCTGGTTTACTCTGGTCGGTTAAAACTGAGAGACAGCTGTGATTAATAGATCTTCACATGTCTACAGTGTTGCTTGAAAGTTTGTAAACCCCATTGAAATGTTCTATAATTATTCATAAATGTGAACTAAAACATCATCTGGTCTTCACACAAGGCCTAAAAGTAGACAACGAGAACCTAATGAATTTATTAGCAGTTGATTTGAAGGTATTTTCAATCAATGGGAGGACAATCAGCTGTGAGTGAGCCGCTGTTTTAGTGATCCATCAAAGTCCGATCTTCATAACACATGTTTGTGGAAGTAAATCATGGCACGAACAAAGGAGATTTCTGAGGACCTTCAAAAAAGAGTTGTTGATGATCATCAGGCTGGAAAAAGTTACAAAACCATCTCTAAAGAGTCAGGACTTCACCAAACCACTGGAATGATAGACCCACAAAGATCACTCCAAGAGCAAGACATACACCGGTCAGGTATAACATTGTGAGCAGTGAGAGGTGAAGTGAATAAGACTGAGTATCTCCTCATCATGGCACCTGTTAGTGGGTGGGATATATTAGGCAGCAAGTGAACATTTTGTCCTCAAAGTTGATGTGTTAGAAGCAGGAAAAATGGACAAGTGTAAGGATTTGAGCGAGTTTGACGAATTTTGATGGCTAGACCACTGGATCAGAGCATCTACAAAACTGCAGCTCTTGTGGGGTGTTCCCGGTCTGCAGTGGTCAGTATCTATCAAAAGTGGTCCAAGGAAGGAACAGTGGTGAAGCGGCAACCGGGTCATGGGCGGTCAAGGCTCATCGATGCACGTGGGGAGCGAAGGCTGGCCCATGTGGTCCGATGCAATAGATTTTTTTAGAAGGACCTGAAGCAAGAAGGAGGAATCCTGCCTAAAATGCAAGACTGATCAACAGACACCAGATGCTGAAAGCAAAGATTCACATACTTTTGCCACTAACAGATTGGTTTATTTTTTTTTTTTATTAAAAAAAAATTTTTCTGGCTCTTTTAGGACTTCAGGACTTTTTTTAGGACCTTTCTGAATATCTGATGATGTTTTATGGTCATATTTATACAGAAATATAGAAATATATTATATTTTTATAATATATATTATAATTTATATATTATATATATATATATATATATATATATATATATATATATACAGTGGGGCAAAAAAGTATTTAGTCAGCCACCAATTGTGCAAGTTCTCCCAGTTAAAAAGATGAGAGAGGCCTGTAATTTTCATCATAGGTACACTTCAACTATGAGAGACAGAATGAGAAAAAAAAATCCAGAAAATCACATTGTCTGATTTTTAAAGAATTTATTTGCAAGTTATGGTGGAAAATAAGTATTTGGTCACCTACAAAAAAGCAAGATTTCTGGCTCTCACAGACCTGTAACTTCTTCTTTAAGAGGCTCTTCTGTCCTCCACTCGTTACCTGTATTAATGGCACCTGTTTGAACTCGTTATCAGTATAAAAGACACCTGTCCACAACCTCAAACAGTCAGACTCCAAACTCCACTATGGCCAAGACCAAAGAGCTGTCAAAGGGCACCAGAAACAAAATTGTAGACCTGCACCAGGCTGGGAAGACTGAATCTGCAATAGGTAAGCAGCTTGGTGTGAAGAAATCAACTGTGGGAGCAATTATTAGAAAATGGAAGACATACAAGACCACTGATAATCTCCCTCGATCTGGGGCTCCATGCAAGATCTCACCCCGTGGGGTCAAAATGATCACAAGAACGGTGAGCAAAAATCCCAGAACCACACGGGGGGACCTAGTGAATGACCTGCAGAGAGCTGGGACCAAAGTAACAAAGGCTACCATCAGTAACACACTACACCGCCAGGGACTCAAATCCTGCAGTGTCAGACGTGTCCCCCTGCTTAAGCCAGTACATGTCCGGGCCCGTCTGAAGTTTGCTAGAGAGCATTTGGATGATCCAGAAGAGGATTGGGAGAATGTCATATGGTCAGATGAAACCAAAATAGAACTTTTTGGTAAAAACTCAACTTATCATGTTTGGAGGAGAAAGAATGCTGAGTTGCATCCAAAGAACAGCATACCTACTGTGAAGCATGGGGGTGGAAACATCATGCTTTGGGGCTTTTTTTCTGCAAAGGGACCAGGACGACTGATCCGTGTAAAGGAAAGAATGAATGGGGCCATGTATCGTGAGATTTTGAGTAAAAACCTCCTTCCATCAGCAAGGGCATTGAAGATGAAACGTGGCTGGGTCTTTCAGCATGACAATGATCCCAAACACACCGCCCGGGCAACGAAGGAGTGGCTTCGTAAGAAGCATTTCAAGGTCCTGGAGTGGCCTAGCCAGTCTCCAGATCTCAACCCCATAGAAAATCTTTAGAGGGAGTTGAAAATCCGTGTTGCCCAGCGACAGCCCCAAAACATCACTGCTCTAGAGGAGATCTGCATGGAGGAATGGGCCAAACTACCAGCAACAGTGTGTAAAAACCTTGTGGCGACTTACAGAAAACGTTTGACCTCTGTCATTGCCAACAAAGGGTATATAACAAAGTATTGAGATGAACTTTTGTTATTGACCAAATACTTATTTTCCACCATAACTTGCAAATAAATTCTTTAAAAATCAGACAATGTGATTTTCTGGATTTTTTTTTCTCATTCTGTCTCTCATAGTTGAAGTGTACCTATGATGAAAATTACAGGCCTCTCTCATCTTTTTAACTGGGAGAACTTGCACAATTGGTGGCTGGCTAAATACTTTTTTGCCCCACTGTATATATATATATATATATATATATATATATATATATATATATATATATATATATATATATATATATATATATATATATATACACAGAAATATATAACATTTCAAAGCCTTTACAGAATTTCAAGCAACCTGTAGATTAACTTCACTCAGAAAACACAGCAGCGGCATCATGACCAGGACGAGTGTTGTTTCTCATGATAGCTCTGTTCATATGACTTAATATGATGTTCTTGTCTTGAACCGGATATTATACTGATTTCTCTGATTTTATTCTGTTTAAGTTTGTTTTAGGAGTGACAGGAATTACAATATATAAATTTGTGAATTGAGCGGTTTGGGGTGAAGGGGAAGGAAAGAAAGGATTGAGTAAAATGAGGGGAAGGAAAGAACAGAATAAGGAAAGAGGCTCATCACAGTGAGTGAATCTGGCAGAAAGCTGGTAAAGGCTTGTGTTACTTTAGCGTCAGTGGGACAAATGAATTAATAAACACCTTGAATCATCTATTCATATTGCATGCTATATGCACTAGAGCTGTGTGTTCTGTTAAGACATTTGCACAGACATGGACAGTGTGAAATTTCTTTCTGTTTAAAGAATAAATAAATAAATAAATAAATAAATATAATATATATATATATATATATATATATATATATATATATATATATATATATATATATATATATATATATAAATATTCTGTTACTGAAATGGCATGCACAATGTTTACCCATGAATAATACAGCATAATATACAGTACTATTCATTTTCCCTGATAGACAGCTATATTTATCTGTTTCTTCGCCATGCTTTCAATTTCTTGCCATCCTCTCTGACTGATCTCTCGTTGGCATGTGAATAATTGCAGGAAGTAGCTGATTTAAGTGTATGAGCGAGCAGAGAGATGTAGAGAGTAACTCTTCTGATAAACACTGATCTCTAATAGCGGTATCTTTGATCTTTTCCGAGCATGCAGAAAGCATGCACACGCTTCGGCTTTTAATTATGAAAAACATGAAAAATAGATGACGTGCGAAGTGCCAGGCATGATGGCAGCCATGGAGCGCTACTCACTGCCTCTGCTTCTGTCTCTCTGCTGTACTGGCAGATATATTGAGAGACAATTTCCACGCTCAGTTCAGGTCCAGAGGCTACACAGCAGTTCCGTGTTATTAATTGGATCATCGACGGACCTGTAATTCCACTCACAAAGCACTTATTACCTGAGAGAGTTGCCGGGGCAGTTAGCATTATTGGCCGGGGCTTAACACAGGCCAAGTTCATTATCCCAGTTGTGCCATTACGTTAAAATACATCTACTGTCCAGTGTGTGGATCTGAAAGCAGCACCTGTGCTTTAAGTCTTGGCAGCTATCTCTGTGGGCATTGTGAGCTCTGTAGACTTCTGCACTTTTTTATACCCACGCTCTCCGGCTTTCGCTAGCCTGAGACAGAGTGTCCGACAGGGATTATGAGGGATGTTTAATTCATCTGTGCTCCACCTGCTTGCTTAACATTCTGTCTGCTCTGCCACACTGAGGTGTCTGAGGAAAAGAGAGGAGAGGATAAAAGTAAAAGAGAATTAGATAAACAGTTCAAATGAGGTGATGTAGGAGGGAGAAATGGTGGTAGACTTGCATTTCAAGATGTGGTTTGCTTTGGAAAGCACCCCAGCCCACTCCTTCTTTCAGGATGTGAGATGCTATAGATTTCACATAAATGGTCTGGGAAAGAGGGGAAGTTTAAAAAAATAAAATAAAATAAAAATGTATAGTATGTAGTGGCTCTGCAGTCATTCATGGGGCTGCATTCATTTTGCAGCTAGACTCAGATAGTTTCCTATAAGTTGTGTTTACAGCTGTGACATTTTGAGATGAATAAAAAAAAAAAAAGAAAAAAAAAAAGTCATGGGTGGAATTTCTTACCATTTTCTTTATGAGTCACAAAGGCCAGGCTGACAATCAGCGTCCAGCATATTCTGTAAACGCTCAATAGCCATGAGTTGCTGTTTTGCATGTTCTAAGGAAGCACTTAAAACCATGTGGCGTATTGCTGTGGTTTTCTGCAGTACAGTTTTGCTGACAAACATCGCTGGCACCCTTGACCACAAACGAGTGAAATCTAGAAGGGGGGAGGCGAGGGATTGTAGCTTCTCACAGGTGTTAAACAGTCGGTGAGATCTCTGTGGCCTTTGCTGAAATTTCCAAACACTAGTACAAGAATTACATGAATGTCTAATTAATTTACATGACAGAGGAGTAAATATCAGAGCTACTGTTTTATTATGAGGGGGAAACTCAGTGGCTCTCAGTTTAACCTGCTAGTAAAAGACTAAATAATGAATGCCTTAGGAAACACAGTACGTCCATTTATACACTATATTGATTTGTGCATAGAGGTTTAGAGAGAATAAAATAGAGAAACCATATTTCTTCCATAGAACAGTGTCCTACATAGAGGGGACTTTTTTAAGACTTGGCAACATCCGGAACGAACTATTTCTATACGTCGGGCCGTAGCGAATGATTTACACCAGTGCAAGTGAGTTATATTATAAACAAATTTGATTGAACACTTTGTGTAGCATTACCCATAACTATCTATTAATACATTCATAACATGTTTATTAGATCCATAAATCATTATATACAATATTCAATTATTTATGAATATACATTACACTTTTTAGCAGTGTCTGTTATGGATTAAATGTTGTGTTAAAGACAGTGAAACTCAGGGCCAGATGTAAGTGCGTGAGGAGGCGCAGCACAAAATATGACTCGAAGTGGCTGCAAAATGCACTCGTAATGCGTCTGACATTAAGGTTGTTAATCGATTTCCTGATGCTGCAGCTCATCACGTCTATTATCATGCATTCTGCGTGAGGCGCAAACCGTGTTTTAAAAATTTACTGCAAGATTAGTGCTGCAAGATTAGTGCACTTTAAAGTAAATTCAAATGGAGAAAATAACCTTGAGAAAATTTGTGATGTCAGATAAAAAAGAGAGAGAGATGTTTGTTTGTTATTGTGTGTGTTACCAGGGTTATCTACATGACATCTACATGAGCCTCCCAATGAACAAACATTATTAAAGAACATCATATGTTTAATTTTTTACTTTTTTTTTTTATCAAAGATTAACATGACATGAAAGAGGAAGCTTCTCACCTTGCCTTCTAACCTGGCGATATTTCAGACCCGCTTTTGTGAGATGGACAAAATATCACACAACTAATCAGTCAAAGTTTAGCACATTAAGTGGAATATATAATTAGCTGCACTTCCCATTTCTCTTCATGCTGACTTCCCACGTTTTGCGCTACTTCAAATACATATGTATGAGTAAGAGAAGCGGACTTTCCGAAATGAGTATTTAGGCTCAAGGCCAAATCAAACCGGCTGTGTTTGTGAAATGTTTTCTCGGTGTGTGTGTGTGTGTGTGTGAGAGAGAGAGAGAGAGAGAGAGAGAGAGAGAGAGAGAGAGAGATATCACATGAAGCAGTTACACTTCTCTTTTAACAAGGAGATTGAGTCCACTAATGCTGTCTCACGTTCGCTTTCTGTACACTGTGAACTTTATTTAAAATCAGAATCTACCGTCATGGTCCAATTTATTTGTTATTTATTCATTTTTTAATTATCTCTTTTTTTAAAAAAAGGCACTTTATTTAGTGGCCATCTGTATCGTGTGCTGTTGTTTTTCTTAAGCTGTGTCGTAATTACATCTGACCCGTCTTCGTCTGTCCCTATCCACTGTGTTTCATTAACACAGGTGTACTTTTGGGCATTAGCTTTCTTGATAAAAAAAAAAAAAGTCCAGAATGTGTTTGCAAGCAGCTTAGTAGTGGCCCTTGTCACATTAATCCTATGAGCAGTTTTATAGAAAAGGAAGTAGAAGAAATAAAAACGAGCACGTTGAAAAATTCTCTAGTATCTAGTGTCTGTGTTCACACTCTGCTGCCTTGAACCGCTCCTGAGTCTGGGCGGGCGTGCTTACCGTGTGTTGAGGGACTGCTTCTCTGTAATCATCGTTTGTTTAAGCACTCGGCTGAATGGGTTTGTGTTGTGCTGCATCTTCAGCATAGCAATAACACTTATCAGTTGCGTTCCCTGCAGAACAATTAAAATTCCATCAGAGTCTCCGATCTGCCTGCCAGCCATGCCTGCTGTTCGTGTGCCCTTCCTGGGCTCATGTCAATCCCTACGGTTGCCATGTATTATTCACGAGCCTCAAGATAGTGTTCAGGACTCACCTGGAGCCTCCCAAGCCCAATAAAGGAGCAAGACAGTATTGTGGATGTTGCATGGCCTACGGATCACACTTTCACCTTCTCGTGCTCTGACTGGCTGTGACCTCCACGCTGGATTTATTACGTCAGAGACGTTTGTTTTCTCTCCTTTTTGTAAAATTATTTTATATAGCTCGTGACAAAACCTGGTGTCTGGTTTTCATCTTGTTCTCCTTTTTTTCTGGTCTGTCTTGACACTAAAGCAGCATAATTTCCATGTCCTCTAAAACTAATTTGGATGTAAATCTGCTATTTGCAGAGAACTGTGTGGCAGTGTGGTTAGAGGGAACCTGTGGATCCAGCAGAGTTGAGTTGCTTTTAGTTAAAACCAATTAGAAATGACCAGAAATAACAGCGCCTGGAGATGAAGAAGTCATTTTTCTCTTTAACCTCCCCGGAGAGACAGAGACCTCTCCATGGAGTTACTTAAGTGTTTTAGAATATTAGGGAGTGGCAGATGATGAGAATCATTATGCTTTTTTAATCATTGCATTTTTGCATTTGGAAGTTTATGAAAGTATAATAAGGCTAAGTGTGTCAGGAAGAATGTTGGCATGACTTTGACGGAACTTGAGAAAATATATGCCCTTTGCTCCGGTTCTGTGTTTATACTACTCATGTCTTTATTTGTCACTTCCTATACTGTAACAGGTCTACAATATAAAAGTGCAGGACTGCTATCGCCCGTATATATGACGTATTCCTAATCTATATTATATTACACTTTCAGAGCCTCACACACTTTCCAAAAAGCACATTTAACAAAGATAGATCCGCTGTATCGTACTCATCGCTCACCAGCAACCTATAACTGCCCAAACACGAGCCCATGTAAATGTGACCTTTAATTAGACAGATTTAGATTAACATTACAGGTCGGGTTTATATTGACAAATTTTTGCATTCAGAAATTATTTTCCATTCCTTTACCATCGTCATCCTGCCAAACGAACTCAGCTATGATTTCTTTCCTGTAATTTATGTTTTTTGTATCCAAATAGAACTATTATTATATATAGACTTATATGGTCAAGTTGGGACACTTGACCGTTACATCTACACAGACTTTAATGGCAATGCATTCTAAGTATATATATATATATATATATATAAATTTATAAATATGGAGTTGGTCCTCCTTTGCAGCTATAACAGCTTCACCTGACATCCACCAAACCCACCTATAGCAGTGGGTCAGATTGAAACACCTGAATTTCACAAGCAAGGTGTGTCCCAATACTTTTGTCCATATCATGTGTGTATGTCCATCTGCACTTAACCCACAATAGTCATATTCTGCATTATTAGATTATATATTTTTTTATATTTTCTTCGATATTCCTGCCGTTATCGTTAAAATTCTATTTTTTATTCTATTCTTATTCTGTTTTTGTTTTTTTTATTGAATTTTTATTCCATTTTTATAACACAAACAGTCCCTGCTTGTCATACTGTGCATGTTTGTGTATGCGACAAATTCAATTCGAATACATGGTATATTTATCTTTTCCTTTCTAGTGCTCTTTTTTTTAATTCTGATCTCTAAAGCTTTTCCTAAGAAACCGACATGTCCTGTATAATTCAGGTCTTATCTTTGTACAGATAAATTAATAATAAAAAATATCGGTTTGAATGGCAGGTAAAGCAACGCGGTCTGTTTTATTTATTAACCTGAGAGTCATAAATTATTGTATCCTGTATTGGGTTGTGTTTTATTGATTATTGTCGGTTTATTTATGCTCACGCTAAACCGTCTGAGCGGCTCACTGCATGAAAAAAGTGAGCTTTACTGAAAGGAAGTAATCTGAAGCCAAGCAGAATTGGTAATCTTTTAGAAACAACCTTGACCATGGGCATTTATGAATTAAAGGTCACTTTGGCTTAGCCGATGCCCTCTCCCGTGCAAGTCAAGTGTACTTGTCGCTGTGGTGCTAGTGTCGAGGGTATATCTTTTCTACCTTTAATAAGTACCTTTGGGAAGCCTCCAGAAAAAAAAAACTAATTAAAGTGGTCTTTAAAGTCAAATTACATGCCTTAAATCATTTACAGGTACACTATATTCACATTTCAAAGTGAAAGGTAAAAAGATCTAACTATAGGAGTACTGCCCCGTCGACCTCTGAGGGTTCGGTCTCTCTTATTTTTCTCACTTAAGGTGTTGCTTTTCTCTGGTGTTTTTGCACTCAGCGTGTCCTTGCACTGCCAAGAGAACCTTGTCTCCACAGTAGTGAATGAGAATAAGTGAGAAGTAGCAGTCAATGAATCAAGCGTTCAGATCGGCAGCAGCCTGGAGGGAAAGCGGGCGGTATCCGTGTCCATCCCCCAGGGATGGGCCTCGCATTAGGAGCTTCCTCGTTTGTGTATTTCTGCCACAGGTTAAATGGATCGCTCCCATTAGCTTGGTGAGAGGACTGCTCCATTACATGAAGGAGACTGTAACTTTGAATGTCACGGCGCACCGAACCCTGGAGTAACATGGCCGCTTTCGGCAAGGGACGCAGCCTGACAATAACCATCCATGATCATCATCTGCTGTCAGGTGCTAAGGAACCTGGAATTATGACATACAATCTATCTGGTAGACAGCAGCACCATGAGACTAGCTCTTCTTCACTCGCCTACTCCTGATCTCAAAGAATATGGTGGTGAACAGTAGCCCTGGCTAATCAGTATTTCTCTAAACATGTCTTCGGTCTCTTTTCTGGTCTTTATTTCTAACATGCACAACATCAAACATAATTTAAGGAAATGCTGTAGTGAATGTTTAAACACGTGGCAAGGTGGAGAAAAAAGGATATCAGTGGTTGTTTTTAACAGCCCTATGCTTTCATTAATTATCTCTAAGCGAGATATCATTAATAGAGGGGAAAGGATGTACTTTAAAGTGAAATAAATGTGATTATTTCTGCATCTGAAGTGGGGGGAAAAAAGTAAAAGAAAAAAAACAAAACGCTGAAGGTAGGAGATCAGAGATTAATCAGGTCGTGTTGTATGACTCTTGAGTGTGTTTCCTACACAATGGCTGATGCAAAGCGCAGAAATGATCATGAATAACTCTTTACCCTTGAGCTGACTTTCCAGAAGCCGGTGTTGAACTGTAACAAGCTCGTCTTTATGATTGTGATTCAGGTACACTTACCTTGCTGTTTCATGCATAGTAATTACCTTCTCATTCAACTCATTCATTATAAAGGAAAAGGAGGGTGGTGGTGTTGGGGGGGGAAGGAAGGAAGGAAGGAAGGAAGGAAGGAAGGAAGGAAGGAAGGAAGGAAGGAGAGGAAAGTGTCCATCCTTTTATCTGTTTCTCATCAGAACATTGAACAGTGACGGCGTGTTCACATCCGAGAGCAGCATTATCGTCATCCTCTATGAAGTTATACGATGTGGTTTCCTCATCTGTCAAGGATGACTTCACCTCCATTCTGACCCTCACTCTGTCCTCCAGCAGAGCACACATATAACCTGGCAGGCTTGAGAGATGTCAGGGCCCAACCACTCCCTGCTCTGAACTCGCTCACTGGATCCCTGGCCTCTGAATGACACACAGAGGAGGAAATGGGCGATGACCGATCCCCTCCCCTTCTTCCTCAGCAACAGGCCACTTTTCCTGAACTAGCCCCTCATCGTTGTTTTGACAGTGATGATTTGCAATCACAGACAGTTCTCTGTGTTAAAATTCGATTTCCAAATCCCTGTGTGACGTTAACCGGATGGCCGTAGTAATTTTTGGGGAGAAACGGACAGAGCGAGTACGGAGATCTGAGCAGAGACGAGCCTCAGACTCAGACTGTTGCTCGTTTACCTTTGACCAGCCTTACAGTTGCACTGTATGTAATAGCCAGCTACTAATTTGTTTTTGCTTCACTCCAGCGTGTATAAGAATGTCTCACACACTGATAGCACATCAGCCTCAAGCACTCCTGCATCGATTCATCTCTGTGGTTGGGTCAAGCATGTTTTCAGTGTGTGCCCGTAAGAGAACCTCTCAGTGTCTATACTCACACTCGGAAAAAAAACAAAATACATTTTGATATGGATTTATGGTCAGAGAGTATACAAATAGAAACCAGCATTGGTGAGTGAAACAAAAGCCTACCTTCTTACTGAGCAGAAAGAAAATGCATCTGCACATTATGATCTTTTGTTTCCTGAAAGAAAGAAAAATAGCCAGATTTGTGTATGTCTATATGCTCATTTCCTTGGACACTTGTTGTAATAATTACACCAGACATCTTCATTTGGTGTAAGGCTTGTGTGTCCTAAAATTAGGAGAGTGGTGCTTGCTGCCCAGAGGTCTTGTGCCTCTGTTAGCCTCCACTTGACATCATGGCTAAAGAAGGCTAAAGCTGATGCTGACTGCTGTGTGATTTTAATTGTAGGCAGGAGTTTCAGAAGGATTACTGCCTCATTTTTTCCTCTAATGCCACTTTATCTGTCAGCTTACTTTCCCATAGGGTTTCAGATGTGTAGTGAAACACAAGGTATCCACATTTCGGATGCCCTCACCTCACCTCACCACACTGCTATAGGTATAACACATACAGTATGTACAGTAAATACCCACATGCAGGGATCAGGAGAGCTGTGAAAGAGCAAATCCACAGCACAAGTCATTCTGAAACACAATACAGAGCAGGTGTAAAGATATGCTCATGGGCTCTGATTACAGCCTGAGAAAACACTCACAGTATTCCTGCCTAGCATTCCACACATGCCCCACTCTTCATTTTCATCACGCAGAGGTCAGCCATGACAGTCAGGCAATTGGCTGGTTGGTATTGTGACTGCACGCTGACCTGTTTGACCTTGCCTGGGCACAGCCTGTGGCAGCACTGAGCAACTTTGTCACAGTCAACAGCAGCCTTTGGCCTCGGGTCAATGTCAGGACTTAGAGTTGCTACGTTCAACAAGGCTGTTTGTGCTGCATTTTGATACGTCTCTTTTGAGGAACTGCCCTTTTGTTATTATTAATATTTGTTTGGGTTTCCTCCTATGTCTGTAGGTGGACTGATGACTTTAAATTGCCCCTCGGTGTGAGTGTGTGTGTGTGTGTCATGCAACGGATTGATGGACTGACTCATGCCTGATGTTCCTAGGATAGCCTCTGTATCCACAGTGACCCTGACCCGGGATAAAGTAGTTACAAAAAGAGGAAAACTGAACTTGCACTGATACCAAGATGTTCTATTAAATCCTCTTTATCACGGTTTTAGCTTTTAGCTTAGACCTGACGTACTGTATTTACTGTATACAAGCATATTGCAATGTATTACACTATATTACACTATATTGCCAAAAGTTTTGGAACATCTGCCTTTACATGCACATAAATGTAATATGGAGTTGTCCCGCCCTTTACAGCTATAACAGCTTCAACTCTTCTGGGAAGGCTTTCCACAAGGTTTAGGAGTGTGTTTATGGGAATTTTTGACCGTTCCTCTAGAAGCGCATTTGTGAGGTCAGGCACTGATGTTGAAGGCCTGGCTCGCAGTCTCCGCTCTAATTCATCCCAAAGGTGTTCTATGGGGTTGAGGTCAGGACTCTGTGCAGGCCAGTCAAGTTCCTCCACACCAAACTCACTCATTCATGTCTTTATGGACCTTGCTTTCATGTGCAGTCATGTTGGAACAGGAAGGGGTCATCCCCAAACTGTTCCCACAAAGTTGGGAGCATGAAATTGTCCGAAATGTCTTGGTATGCTGAAGCATTAAGAGTTCCTTTCACTGGAACTAAGGGGTCAAGCCCAACCCCTGGAAAAACAACATTGTTTGAGGGGTGTCCCAAAACTTTTGGCAGTATAGTGTATGTAAGACACTCTGTATTAGGGCATCTGCTAAATGCTGTTAATGTAATGTAAGTGTGTTTAACAAGGACTTCCTCTGTTTTTCAGGTATTTCGGTAACAAAGAAGACACATACTTGTAAGTACCGAATGTTTTTATATACATACAAGCTTCAAGAAGAAAAAAATTCTTTGGTATCAATTATAAAATTGAGGCTCCTACATTTAAACTGTTTCTCAGGAGACCTTTCTGTAATGGCCAGTTGAACAGATCCAGTTTGTTCGAACAGATCATATGACTGTTTCATTCCAGCTCTTTCTGGCAGCATTTTGTTGTCTGTTCTGCTTGCAACTGAAAAACAAGGATGTGGTTTGCATGCGACCTTTGTGAGGGAGGTTAAAAACTCTGAACTGCCTTTTGCAGTGTAGCTTGGGGAGATAGACATCAGCTCAGAGCAGGAGCGAGCGTGCAAATCTCACGGATTAAGTTTTTATCTCCAGCCTCCTCCTTCAAAAAGCTGTTGCAGGATGCAGTGGGCAATAAGCAAATAGACTACGATGAAACCTTGATATGATAATAGGCCTAAAGCAATGTAGATATAATTTAGGATTTAACACACACACACACACAGACACACACACACACACACACACACATTCCACTGGAGTTTTAAACAATACCAGCACTTTTAATTCCTTTTAAATTCACCATCTTGTAAGATTTCTTTGCTTGGTCACACTTTTTTTTTTTTTTTTTGTAAAAAATGAAAGGAATATATTTTACAGGTTTTTTTTTTTTTCCTTTTCTCCATATTCTGCTCTAGTAAAGAGTGTTAGTCTTTCTTCCTTTTATCCAGTGGCCTATTGCTATCTTAATTAGAGCCCCGATTGCCCCTGCTTAAGAGCGAGGAAGCGAAATCAAAGAGCATGTTTCAGAAGAGCAGGTTCAAAGCCATGGACACAGTCTGGACCACACTATTTAATCTCAGTGAAAGAAATGGTAATGACGCATGTCACTGGGTGAAAAGGAGAGAGAGAGAGAGAGAGAGAGAGAGAGAGAGAGAGAGAGAGAGAGAGAGAGAGAGAGGGGTACAGTGGAGGCATGCTGGCAGTGAAGTCCTGGGTCAAAGCCATGCTGTTGCAGTAGAGATGATTCAAAGGACATGTAATAGTGGGAGGAAAGGTCTTGTCAGTTACAAGGAGAACAGACATTTTCATCGACTGTAAAGTGCTAATGAGGGTTGGGTTATGTCTGTCATGTTCTAACAGCTGAGTAACACCTCACTAAGAACATGTACCTCAGTATTTGCCTCGGTTAATGCCTAAGGAAGATAATGTAGGTGACTTTTTTTTTTTTTTTTCAGTTTGTATACTATTTGAAAGTCAAATTTGCTATTTACAATCTATAGTCCATAGCATAGTTTGCATGTGCAAATGTTTGCATCCCCCATATTATTTGAAGCTTTGTTATACACTTTGCAGCTATAACAGCTTCAACTCTTCTGGGAAGGCTTTCCACAAGGTTTAGGAGTGTGTTTATGGGAATTTTTGACCCACTGATGTTGGACGAGAAGGCCTGGCTCGCAGTCTCCGCTCTAATTCATCCCAAAGGTGTTCTATGAGGTTGAGGTCAGGACTCTGTGCAGGCCAGTCAAGTTCCTCCACACCAAACTCGCTCATCCATGTCTTTATGGAGCTTGCTTTGTGCACTGGTGTGCAGTCATGTTGGAACAGGAAGGGGTCATCCCCAAACCGTTCCCACAAAGTTTTGACGAAATTATCCAAAATGTCTTGGTATGCTAAAGCATTAAGAGTTCCTTTCACTGGAACTAAGGGGCCGAGCCCAACCCCTGAAAAACAACACCTGAATTCAATGATGTGGAGGGGTGTCCCAAAACTATAGTTTAGTGCTTATAAGTATAGTGCTTATACCGAATATACTGAAAAGCTTCTTTATATTCTTAAGTTTGTGCATATGGACTTCCATCATCAATTCACACCACAGGTTGTTTGAGGGTTTTAAATCTGGAGATGGAGATGGTCATTGAGATACATTGATTTTGTGATCATTGTGATGTTTGGCTTTTCTTGTTAGTCAAGTTTGAAGCTACTGGCAGCGGAAACAAGGCTTTTGAGCTGAAATATCCTTTTAGTCACGATGCCATAAATCTTCAGAAGATCTCCTGAAGCAGCAATCACAAAATCCTCCTCAATGTTTTACAGTGAGCTGTAACCTTAATGGTGTTCCTGAACATTTTGGTTTTATCTGACCACAGTAAACAAAGAGGGGTTAGGGTTAGGGTTTTTTTCTGAAGCATATGCAGACACTGAACACTGAACACACTCCTTCAGCTCATTTTTCCACTTAGTAATCAAGCCCCTTGCAGAGGGGAAGTTGTTGGCTAGCAGCCTCTCCTGATCCCCACACGGCTCGACCTGTAATAAAAAGAAATCCTTACTGGGAGATGATAGATACTTCACTTTACTTCTTCTTGATGACCACTGATATGGCCACTTATCCCTCCGTTCTTTTTCTTTTCTTTTTTTTTTAAACCAAGCACTGTTTTCCCTGAAGAAAGAACTCTTGAGTTTGTGTGTATCACATTTATGTTCGTGAACAAATCTATTGAGTTCAGTTGTTTTGCAGTCTTTCGGTGAAATTTATTTTTTGTTGTTATTGTAATGGCTTTCAAAGATTTGTATATAATTCTCTATAGGGACAATTCACAGATCAGGATCATAAAGCTTTGTTTTGTATTTGAACCCTAGAGATATTAATCTGTGTTTACTTAGTTCTCCGCAAAAGCATGAAGTCCATTCTGTTTTAGATAAACCAGGGTTACTAAACTGTACACAGTGTCAGGGCTTAAAACACCAAGGAAATCTGTATGTGCTGCATGAAGCGATTAAATATTATTTATTTCATTGGTTAAATTGAAGTACAGTGGTGTGAAAAAGTGTTGGCCCCCTTCCTGATTTCTTATTTTTTTGCATGTTTGTCACACTTTAATGTTTCAGATAATCAAACACATTTAAATATTAGTCAAAGATAACACAAGTAAACACATCATGCAGTTTTTAAATGAAGGTTTTTATTGTTAAGGGAAAACAAAATCCAAAACTACATGGCCCTGTGTGAAAAAGTATTTGTCCCCTAAGCCTAATAACTGGTTGGTCCACCCTTAGCAGCAACAACTGCAATCAAGAGTTTTCCATAACTTGCGATGAGTGTGTTACAGCGCTGTGGAGGAATTTTGGCCCACTCATCTTTGCAGGATTGTTGTAATTCAGCCACATTGGAGGGTTTTCGAGCATGAACCACCTTTTTAAGGTCATGCCACAACATCTCAATCAGATTGAGGTCAGGACTTTGACTCAGGCCACTCCAAAGTCTTCATTTTGTTTTTCTTCAGCCATTCAGAGGTGGACTTGCTGTTGTGTTTTGGATCATTGTCCTGCTGCAGAACCCAAGTTCGCTTCAGCTTGAGGTCACAAACAGATGGCCGGACATCCTCCTTCAGGATTTTTTGGTAGACAGCAGAATTCATGGTTCCATTTATCACAGCAAGTCTTCCAGGTCCTGAAGCAGCAAAACAGCCCCAGACCATCACACTACCACCACCATATTTTACTGTTGGTGTGATGTTCTTTTTCTGAAATGCAGTGTTACTTTTAAGCCAGACGTAATGGGACACAGACCTTCCAAAAAGTTCAATTTTTGTCTCGTCAGTCCACAGAGTATTTTCCCAAAAGTCTTGGGGATCATCAAGATGTTTTCTGGCAAAACTGAGACGAGCCTTTATGTTCTTTATGTTCTAAGGTGAGAGTCATGAACACTCACCTTAACTGAGGCAAGTGAGGCCTGCAGTTCTTTGGATGTTGTTGTGGGGTCTTTTGTGACCTCCTGGATGAGTTGTCGCCGCGCTCTTGGGGTAATTTTGGTAGGCCGGCCGCTCCTGGGAAGGTTCTCCACTGTTCCATGTTTTCACCATTTGTAGATAATGGCTCTCACTGTGGTTCACGGCAGTCCCAAAGCTTTAGAAATGGCTTTATAACCTTTTCCAGACTGATAGATCAGTAGGTTTGTGACCTCAAGCTGAAACGAACTTGGGTTCTGCAGCAGGACAATGATCCAAAACACACCAGCAAGTCCACCTCTGAATGGCTGAAGAAAAACAAAATGAAGACTTTGGAGTGGCCGAGTCAAAGTCCTGACCTCAATCTGATTGAGATGTTGTGGCATGACCTTAAAAAGGTGGTTCATGCTCGAAAACCCTCCAAAGTGGCTGAATTACAACAATTCTGCAAAGATGAGTGGGCCAAAATTCCTCCACAGCGCTGTAACAGACTCATTGCAAGTTATGGAAAACACTTGATTGCAGTTGTTGCTGCTAAGGGTGGACCAACCAGTTATTAGGCTTAGGGGGCAAATACTTTTTCACACAGGGCCATGTAGTTTTGGATTTTGTTTTCCCTTAATAAACATGCAAAAAAATAAGAAATCAGGAAGGGGGCCAACACTTTTTCACACCACTGTAGATAATATATTCCCCATATTGTCAGAACGTGATGTGTAGCACATTATTAATGTATAATTCCCTGCATAGCATTTTTGTTGGTGTTGTATATATTTCTACTCCACTGTGCAGAATGTATGTCTGGGTGAAAAGTTTCACGTACACTATATTGGCAAAAGTTTGGACAAATCCTTGAATCCAGGTGTTGTTTTTCAGGGGTTGGGCTCGGCCCCTTAGTTCTATTGAAAGGAATTCTTAATGCTTCAGCATACCAAGACATTTTGGACAGTTTGGGGATGGACAGTTTGGGGATGTTCCAACATGACTGCACACCAGTGCACAAAGCAAGGTCCATAAAGACATGGATGAGCGAGTTTGGTGTGGAGGAACTTGACTGGCCTGCACAGAGTCCTGACCTCAACCCCATAGAACACCTTTGGGATGAATTAGAGCGGAGACTGCGAGCCAGGCCTTCTCGTCCAGCACCAGTAACTGACCTCACAAATGCGCTTCTAGAGGAACGGTGAAAAGAATCCCATAAACACACTCCTAAACCTTGTGGAAAGCCTTCCCAGAAGAGTTGAAGCTGTTATAGCTGCAAAGGGCGGGACAACTCCATATTACATTCATGTGCATGTAAAGGCAGACGTCCCAAAACTTTTGGCAATATAGTGTATTTGTGTAGTGTATTGTACAAGCAGTTAGTATTGTTTTAACCTGTTGGGGAGATGACCAAAATTGCTGATAAGGGGTGCAAGCTGATTATACAAGATTACACAGACCCTTATTTCTCATTTGTGTACGTGTGCATGTGTCCCTCCTGACGCCCTCATGATCTCAGCTCTTCTGTGTGCAATCGTTTCTGCTTACTGCACAGATAGCAGCTTTGCAGTATCGGCGTGTCTGTCCGCCGTGCTAAAGTCCAAAGTTTATTTAGATCTAAATTAGACACACAGTATACCCGGAAACCTAGAAAGTCTCCTCAAGTCGAATCTTTTTGTTTAAGTGCACATGCTGTTGAAAATTTGTCTTTTTTTTTTTTATTGTACTTCATATAATATACTTTTACTTTCACATCAGTAGATTTGAAGTCCGTGTTATCTGAGTTTATCAAGAACGCTCGGCTGTCTTGTAGCTGGTAGATGTAATTGTGGAATTGGTCCCAGTTGCACCTCTTTTCATAAATAACTGACAAGCAAGCAACACTCAATTTGTTTCCAAAACAAATTATATTTATATAATGTTGTGAATTTGTCAAAGACTTCAGTTTGAACATGTTCAGTATGCGAAAGATGAATTGCCTTAGTGTGTGTGTGTGTGTGTGTGTGTGTGTGTGTGTGTGTGTGTGTGTGTGTTGTTATTCTGAAGTGAATTACTCTTCCTAACATATTGTGCCTGATGTCTAGTTAGTCATAGATGGCATGTATTGAGCAAATGAAGTATTTGCTTATTTGTGCATGAATGTCTTGCCAGAATGGCAGTCATAGCTATGTCAGAGAAGCTTATTTGAATTACACTTGGGTTAGTCAGGACCATGGGGAAACAGAGTCATCGATCCAATGAGAGAGAGAGAGAGAGAGAGAGAGAGAGAGAGAGAGAGAGAGAGAGACTGTGAGAGAATGGGAAAAAGCAGGGGCGAAGTGCAGTCAGGGCTTATCTATCTCCATAGTGCAGACAGGCGGTAAGCCCAGACAGACTAGGCTTATTGAGAAGCATCGCCTAACCCCTGCTCCTTCATTTGTTTACCTTCCCATTGAGTGCTGTGAGACTCTCAGAGAGGCAGCCTCGCTTATCTCAATCAAATGATTAAGACAGCCAACTTCACTGAAATCTGAAAGTACTCAACAGCCCTAGGGCTATCATTAAACTGGTCTACATTGAGCAGAAGAATTAGCGTATTGTTATGCTCCCTTTCATATAAAGCAGATGTTTTACAGAAAGCAACCCACTTATGCAAACCTGTAAAAGGGAATAGAGAAAAAAAATAAACACTATCTCACAATCACTCTATTTTAATATACAAATTAGAGCTATCAAACCGAACTGAAAGCGGGAATCACAGTCAATCATATTGGTTTATTGTGCAGTTAACTGTGATACTGTAAAGAAAGATTTTTTTTTTTTTACATTCGCAGCATTTGTGACAGCAATGGAGACTCCATTGATCTGTAGAGGATTTAGAGACTGTGTTGTTCTATTAGAGACAATGATAGAGATTTACAGACTGTGTTGTTCTATTAGAGACACTGTGATAGAGATTTAGAGACTGTGTTCTTCTACTAGAGACACTGTGGTAGAGATTTAGAGACTGTGTTGTTCTACTAGAGACACTGTGATAGAGATTTAGAGACTGTGTTGTTCTATTAGAGACAATGATAGAGATTTAGAGACTGTGTTGTTCTATTAGAGACACTGTGATAGAGATTTAGAGACTGTGTTGTTCTATTAGAGACAATGATAGAGATTTAGAGACTGTGTTGTTCTATTAGAGACACTGTGATAGAGATTTAGAGACTGTGTTGTTCTATTAGAGACACTGATAGAGATTTAGAGACTGTGTTGTTCTATTAGAGACACTGATAGAGATTTAGAGACTGTGTTGTTCTATTAGAGACACTGATAGAGATTTAGAGACTGTGTTGTTCTATTAGATACACTGTGATAGAGATTTAGAGACTGTGTTGTTCTATTAGAGACAATGATAGAGATTTAGAGACTGTGTTGTTCTATTAGAGACACTGTGATAGAGATTTAGAGACTGTGTTGTTCTATTAGAGACAATGATAGAGATTTAGAGACTGTGTTGTTTTATTAGAGACAATGATAGAGATTTAGAGACTGTGTTGTTCTATTAGAGACACTGTGATAGAGATTTAGAGACTGTGTTGTTCTACTAGAGACACTGTGATAGAGATTTAGAGACTGTGTTGTTCTATTAGAGACACTGATAGACATTTAGAGACTGTTGTTCTATTAGAGACACTGTGATAGAGATTTAGAGACTGTGTTGTTCTATTAGAGACACTGATAGAGATTTAGAGACTGTGTTGTTCTATTAGATACACTGTGATAGAGATTTAGAGACTGTGTTGTTCTATTAGAGACAATGATAGAGATTTAGAGACTGTGTTGTTCTATTAGAGACACTGTGATAGAGATTTAGAGACTGTGTTGTTCTACTAGAGACACTGTGATAGAGATTTAGAGACTGTGTTGTTCTATTAGAGACACTGTGATAGAGATTTAGAGACTGTGTTGTTCTATTAGAGACAATGATAGAGATTTAGAGACTGTGTTGTTCTATTAGAGACACTGTGATAGAGATTTAGAGACTGTGTTGTTCTATTAGAGACACTGATAGAGATTTAGAGACTGTGTTGTTCTATTAGAGACACTGATAGAGATTTAGAGACTGTGTTGTTCTATTAGAGACACTGATAGAGATTTAGAGACTGTGCTGTTCTATTAGAGACACTGTGATAGAGATTTAGAGACTGTGTTGTTCTATTAGAGACAATGATAGAGATTTAGAGACTGTGTTGTTCTATTAGAGACACTGTGATAGAGATTTAGAGACTGTGTTATTCTATTAGAGACACAGATAGAGATTTAGAGACTGTGTTGTTCTATTAGAGAGACTGATAGAGATTTAGAGACTGTGTTGTTCTATTAGAGACACTGATAGAGATTTAGAGACTGTGTTGTTTTATTAGATACACTGTGATAGAGATTTAGAGACTGTGTTGTTCTATTAGAGACAATGATAGAGATTTAGAGACTGTGTTGTTCTATTAGATACACTGTGATAGAGATTTAGAGACTGTGTTGTTCTATTAGAGACACTGATAGAGATTTAGAGACTGTGTTGTTCTATTAGAGACACTGATAGAGATTTAGAGACTGTGTTGTTCTATTAGAGACACTGATAGAGATTTAGAGACTGTGCTGTTCTATTAGAGACACTGTGATAGAGATTTAGAGACTGTGTTGTTCTATTAGAGACAATGATAGAGATTTAGAGACTGTGTTGTTCTATTAGAGACACTGTGATAGAGATTTAGAGACTGTGTTATTCTATTAGAGACACAGATAGAGATTTAGAGACTGTGTTGTTCTATTAGAGAGACTGATAGAGATTTAGAGACTGTGTTGTTCTATTAGAGACACTGATAGAGATTTAGAGACTGTGTTGTTTTATTAGATACACTGTGATAGAGATTTAGAGACTGTGTTGTTCTATTAGAGACAATGATAGAGATTTAGAGACTGTGTTGTTCTATTAGAGACACTGTGATAGAGATTTAGAGACTGTGTTGTTCTATTAGAGACACTGATAGAGATTTAGAGACTGTGTTGTTCTATTAGAGACACTGATAGAGATTTAGAGACTGTGTTGTTCTATTAGAGACACTGATAGAGATTTAGAGACTGTGTTGTTCTATTAGAGACAATGATAGAGATTTAGAGACTGTGTTGTTCTATTAGAGACACTGTGATAGAGATTTAGAGACTGTGTTGTTCTATTAGAGACACTGATAGAGATTTAGAGACTGCGTTGTTCTATTAGAGACACTGTGATAGAGATTTAGAGACTGTGTTGTTCTATTAGAGACACTGATAGATATTTAGAGACTGTGTTGTTCTATTAGAGACACTGTGATAGAGATTTAGAGACTGTGTTGTTCTATTAGAGACACTGATAGAGATTTAGAGACTGTGTTGTTCTATTAGAGACACTGTGATAGAGATTTAGAGACTGTGTTGTTCTATTAGAGACACTGATAGAGATTTAGAGACTGTGTTGTTCTATTAGAGACACTGATAGAGATTTAGAGACTGTGTTGTTCTATTAGAGAAACTGTGATAGAGATTTAGAGACTGTGTTGTTCTATTAGAGACACTGATAGAGATTTAGAGACTGTGTTGTTCTATTAGAGACACTGTGATAGAGATTTAGAGACTGTGTTGTTCTATTAGAGACACTGATAGAGATGTAGAGACTGTGTTGTTCTATTAGAGACACTGATAGAGATTTAGAGACTGTGTTGTTCTATTAGAGACACTGTGATAGAGATTTAGAGACTGTGTTGTTCTATTAGAGACAATGATAGATATTTAGAGACTGTGTTGTTCTATTAGAGACACTGTGATAGAGATTTAGAGACTGTGTTGTTCTATTAGAGACACTGATAGAGATTTAGAGACTGTGTTGTTCTATTAGAGACACTGTGGTAGAGATTTAGAGACTGTGTTGTTCTATTAGAGACACTGATAGAGATTTAGAGACTATGTTGTTCTATTAGAGACACTGATAGACATTTAGAGACTGTGTTGTTCTATTAGAGACACTGATAGAGATTTAGAGACTGTGTTGTTCTATTAGAGACACTGATAGATATTTAGAGACTGTGTTGTTCTATTAGAGACACTGTGATAGAGATTTAGAGACTGTGTTATTCTATTAGAGACACTGTGATAGAGATTTAGAGACTGTGTTGTTCTATTAGAGACACTGATAGAGATTTAGAGACTGTGTTGTTCTATTAGAGACACTGATAGATATTTAGAGACTGTGTTGTTCTATTAGAGACACTGTGATAGAGATTTAGAGACTGTGTTATTCTATTAGAGACACTGTGATAGAGATTTAGAGACTGTGTTGTTCTATTAGAGACACTGTGATAGAGATTTAGAGACTGTGTTATTCTATTAGAGACACTGTGATAGAGATTTAGAGACTGTGTTGTTCTATTAGAGACACTGTGATAGAGATTTAGAGACTGTGTTGTTCTATTAGAGACACTGTGATAGAGATTTAGAGACTGTGTTGTTCTATTAGAGACACTGTGATAGAGATTTAGAGACTGTGTTGTTCTATTAGAGACACTGATAGAGATTTAGAGACTGTGTTGTTCTGTAGAAACACTGTGATAGACTTACATACACTGTGCCCTGATATGGTAATTATCTTTTAGATCAATATTTTGTTAACGTTTCTGGTTGTCAACTTAGCTTGCTAACAGCCAGCTATGACGAGTTGGTGCTTGTAGATGGTGTGTTATGCTGTAAACTGTTTTTGAATTGAATGCTGTAGTAAATGTATGTATTAATGTTATTCTCTGGAGCTCCATTTGTTTAAGGTAGAGGAGAATGTAAGACTGTGAGGAATTTACACATCCTGTCTTGCTGTACCCATACTCTGGGGACATAATGCATGGTATAGTGGATATACTCTTAAAAAGCCCAAGGCTAGTACATGATTCAGAATGCAGCACCACAAGCGTTGTTTGAATTTGTGCTGTCACAAAAACAGAAAGCTGTGGTGAAAGCTGTGCAACATACGCGGTAATCTTGAGAGTTTGTGTAGCCGAAGCTTGGGATAGTCGACAGAAATGTACGGCTACTCGGTAGGAAAAGGGTGATTACGAAACACGGCACTGTTATTATACGCTACGTCTCACTTTGCAGCACATTATAACCAGCGATATCTTTTGGCTTTCATCAAGAGAGATATATAAGACAAAGTGTTTTGCTTTGTATACGCTACATGTTTGTCAGGATGATGACAGCGTGTAGAGTTGTTTCCCCCTGAAGCATTGTAGTAGTAATCTTAGTATACATTAAACGAAGCAGAAATGGTTTGCGATCTTCTTCTGGAGAAAGGGTTGTTTAAAATCAGCAGAACATCTCCAAAGTGTGCTCTTTGCCGAAGCAATTTCATTCTCAGCATGCCGCAGAAACGTGAGGTTTTCTACCTCAAATAACAAGAGATGCTCCGAGGGAAGAAAAAGCACTTCACTCTACTTGACAGCCTCCAATTTTAACAATAAATTATGTTTCATCTTTGTCTATTTGTTTGTTTCATGGAAAGATTTTTTTTCCCTTTTGGATGCTTTGCTTTAATCCATAATAGTCAGCCATTTTTTTATCTGAAATAGGTCAGTATAATCACAACGGAGAAGGATGGGCCGCCACGGCAAAAAGGAAATCAATAGAGATATCTATTTGTCGTAAAGCAGGACGGCTTGATTTTTATCCTTTTCTTCTCTTTCCTCTCTCCACTTTTTCTTCCATCCACACAATATGACAGGCCCTCATTTTTCAGCCGAAGCACTTTTTTTTTTTATTTTTTATGGTTTATTATTATTTTTTTATTTTTATTTGCTGGCCATTTTGTGAAATCGCAAATAGCCCTTTGTGAATGCACTTTGTTTGCATAAGTTGTTCAAAATGAAGACAGTGGTTTTGTACCCGCTGCTCACGATTAGAGGGGTTGAAAGAAAAAAGGGCTGGCCATTGATGGAAAAGCGCCTCAGCAGCTTTGTTGCTGTGCAGGAAAAGGCTGAAGGCTGGACGTGTCTGCTGATGCAGTAAGAGTTCCTCGACTAAACGTACCGGACCACCTTGGCTTTTTTAACCACTTAATCTGAATCGCCCCTCAGCGGCATTGTGTGAGACTTCAGCTTTGTCAGCTTTTTCTGCTGTCTGTCTATCCCTTTGTGTGTCTGCCTAACCTGAAAGGCCTTGTTGTGCAGCTCTGTCGGAACAACCAAACACCAATGAAATATACACATCACACAAACAGAAGCTGCATGAACGCTTGCTAAAATAAGGCATCCCATCTGCTGGGATAGCTGACTGAAGCAATCTGAAGCCGGGAAGATGAGGGGTGTATGACACACTCCGGCATTGTGCCGGCTCTGTGTCCGGTAGAGTCGCTGGCCTTGGAGCGAGTTATCACCGCTTATCACTTATTTGTCCAGCAGCCCACAAGCTCATGATGAGCAGGACAGAGGCAAAGGTCACAAGGCTCCAACAAATATAACCGTCACTGACATGTCTAAGATGGCACTTGTGAAACATGCTTGAGTCATTAGAGTGCACATGGCTAAGTGTGTGTGAGTGTGTGTGAGTGTGTGTGTGTGTGGGGGGGGAGCATATTCTGTCTCCAGTGCTCTCTATTTAGTGATACTGTACCAATAAATATTTCCAGATCCACACCTAATTACACACTCTTTCTTAATACTTTCATTCTTTTCTCTTGTAACGAGGACAAAAAACATATACAAACCTACTAATAATTATTAATATTTATTTAGCTCAACTTTTTAGACTTTGTACGCATTCAGCATAACCTTCTTTACACATATTGGTGCTGGACTATTATTCTCCATCAAAAACATGATTTAAATATTTAATTTAAAACAGCAGTATGTATAAAAGTACAGGAGCAATGAGAACCTGCGCTGTGATGAAATTATGAGACCTATAATTATCACGCAAAAATCTAATACTGTAGAAGAAACTAAGAAACTATGCGGATGTCTGCATTTAAGTGATAATTATACCGTGTGAACAAAAGACAATTTAAGACTCTCTCTCTCTCTCTCTCTCTCTCTCTCTCTCTCTGTGTATGTATGTGTGTGTGTGTGTGTGTGTGTGTTTGAGTCGAGGTACGGTGTATACAGTAACTCAGCAATAGAAATGAGTTGTGCAATAAAGTGAAGCAAGAGAGTTAGAGTGTGTCTGAAATACAGATCTTTATACTTAATTGTGATTGACTTCCATTATTGGTGTGTGTGTGTGTTTGAGAGAGAGAGAGAGAGAGAGAGAGAGAGAGACAGAGAGAGACGGGGGGGGACACATGAGCAAGTAAAAGAGAGGGGGAGAGGGAGAGAGAGAGAGAGAGAGAGAAAGAGAGAAAGAGAGAGAACATATGAGCAAGTAAAAGAGAGGGAGAGAGAGAGAGAACATTCATTCATTCATTCATTGTCTGCCGCTTATCCGAACTACACTCGGGTCACGGGGAGCCTGTGCCTATCTCAGGCGTCATAGGGCATCAAGGCAGGATACACCCTGGACGGAGTGCCAACCCATCACAGGGCACACACACTCTCATTCACTCACACACTACGGACAATTTAGAGATGCCAATCAACCTACCATGCATGTCTTTGGACTGGGGGAGGAAACCGGAGTACCCGGAGGAAACCCCCGAGGCACAGGGAGAACATGCAAACTCCACACACACGGCAGAGGCGGAAATCGAACCCCCAACCCTGGAGGTGTGAGGCAAACGTGCTAACCACTAAGCCACCGCGCCCCCAGAGAGAGAACATATGAGCGAGAGAGAGAACATATGAGCGAGAGAGAGAGAGAGAGAGAGAGAGAGAGAGAGAGAGAGAGAGAGAGAGAGAGAGAGAGAGAGAGAGAGAAAAATAAATAAGAGAACATATGAGAAAGTAAAAGAGTGAAGGAGAGTGAGTGCACTCCTATGTCTATATGTCTATCTCTCTCTTTTCCCTCGTTATCCCACTTCCTCCGTCTCTCACTCCACTTCCTCCAGCTCGTACGCGTTCGTGTGCAGGTTGTTGTCTTTGCTCACTCCACCTGTGCAGCTCTTACCCCTCTGTAGGGCAGACTCAGTGCTGATTAAGTGGCAGCCTCCCTAATGATATGCTGAGCTTGCTGCAAATATCACCATCATTCCTCACTACACGGTCATTAAAGAGCTCACCTCAATAATTTCTGCGTGCATAATTCACACAACGTTCAGAGTGTCATGGGGAGGCAAAGATAAGAAGTAATTCTATGTAATTAGAGATGCACCGCATGTCAAACAGCTAATAAAATGATATATGACCAATAATAAATATATAAATAAATAAATAAATAACATTGCATGCATATTGTTTGTATATATTGTGAGTTAATGATTTTTTTTTCCCTCTGAAAAGTGGCCAGTGCATTTTTTTTTCTTCAGTTTTTGCTGGATTACGGTGTATGTAAACACACACACACACACACACACACACACACACACACACACACACACACAGCTACCTTATCCCTTAATCCTGTGCTTTAACCTTTTCTCCCCTAATATACTGAAATAAAATGACAAATGTAAAAACTTTTTCTTTTTCTTTTTCTTTCTTTTTTTTTTTTTTTGCAGATTTGTGTGATTAAATTATATTTCTCTCCGTGTTTGTTATTAGGTCGTTCTGAAATCCTGGCCGTACGAGTGAGAACGTGAGAATGTGTTTATTATACAGAAAAGTGTGACATCACAGTATGAGAATAAAACACACCAGAGTGAACGTTCCCAACTCCCTTAAAACAGAAAGTGGTGATTGGTTTTCAGCTACTGTGTTCAAATTGGTATTAATGATAATATTTCAACAGTAATATACACCGATCAGGCATAACATTATGACCACCTGCCTAATATTGTGTTGGTCCCCCTTTTGCTGCCAAAACAGCCCTGACCCATCATGCACTGTCTATTCTGACTCTTATCTATCAGAACCAGCATTAACTTCTTCAGTAATTTGAGCAACAGTAGCTTGTCTGTTGGATCGGACCACACGGGCCAGCCTTCGCTCCCCATGTGCATCAATGAGTCTTGGCCGCCCATGACCCTGTCACCGGGTCACCACTGTTCCTTCCTTGGACCACTTTAGATAGATACTGACCACTGCAGACCCGGAACACCCCACAAGAGTTGCAGTTTTGGAGATGTTCTGATCCAGTGGTCTAGCCACCACAATTTGGCCCTTCGTCAAACTCGCTCAAATCCTTACGCTTGTCCATTTTTCCTGCTTCTAACACATCAACTTTGAGGACAAAATGTTCACTTGCTGCCTAATATATCCCACCCACTAACAGGTGCCATGATGAGGAGATACTCAGTCTTATTCACTTCACCTCTCACTGCTCACAATGTTATACCTGATCGGTTTAAGTGACCAAACACCTGTAACACTATGTTTGTATGAATGTTGAATTAAATTAAAAAGAGGTCTAACAGCACAATGGTAATCAAATTCTCCATCAAATGCTAATCCAACTGTTTTCTATTAAATGCTAAAATAGATTTAACTTTTTGTTTTCCTTTTTAATTTCTCTCAACATGTGGCTGTGCATGAAAGCCATGACTGCCAGATAATAGCTAATCTCAAAACCCATGTCTTGGTAATTGAAGATGCCTTAGGTGTCCAACGATTGGATGGGTAATCTCAGAGAGAGAGAGAGAGAGAGAGAGACAGAGAGAGAAAGCTCAGAGTGCATTGCTATGTCTGTCTCTCTCTTTTCTCTTTTCTGAATAACTTTTAACGATGGGATTCTGTGACTTTTTCTCACTCTACTGTATATCACTGTATTAGGTGAGCAGTGTATAAGATGCTCAGTGAGCTGTGGGTGGTACGTCTGAGGCTTCTATTTTTTTGTATTATTAAGGTCCATAGAAACCGTTGGGCCGTCTCTGTAGTTAGCAGGACACATGAAAGCAACCCTTTTCCCACCGAATCATACCCATCTTGTGCATACTGAACGATTTTTTTTTTTGTCAGGTGTGTAGCCAAGATGTGTTACGGTGTTTTCTCCGCAGCCGTGCCGAACATGGCCGGGCCTAGGAAACTTAAAGGTGCTGTGAAAGACTAAAAGTGGGCCAGATGCAGAGGCCTCAGTATGACCTACCTTGCTCAAAGGTTTTTAGGGTGAGAGAGTTGTGACAGGACTTCCTCCTCGGTGGAGAACATTACTAATGTGTGCAGGGTGTGTGGAGTAGCAGGGCTGTGATGAATCGCTCACACACACCCATGGCATCCTCATAAGTCAACAGTAAAAGAGAGGCTAGGTATTAGGTACCGCCAAAAAAAGGGTTGGGGGGAGCAAACATGGTAACCTCGGGCTTAACAGTAGGGCTGAAGGAGAAAGCAGAATAGCCTGAAGATCTCCCTCAATCTTCAGAGGAAAGCCTGTCCCTCTGGTGGGCTCCTGTCTTAATAGACAGGGTGTTTTAAAAAGAAAGTTATTTTCACTCCAAGACAATGGTGATTTTAATAAATGAGTGTAATATGGGCTATGGGAGGTGGGAGGCCTCTACGGTCCATTCCTCTCCATTAGAAAGAAAAAAAAAGACCTGTGATTTAAAATAAATTAGTCTTAGCAGACAAAGGCAAGTCGTGGCACGTAACAAATGATCATATTTTTTTGAAACATTTTTCGCTGCATAGCTCAGAGAGCAGTAGAGAATTAAGTCATTAGTTCTTTACTAATTTCATTAACATTTCGTTCGAATGCCATGTTGTTGCATATGGTGTTTTTTTTGTTTATTTGTTTTTTTTTATATCTCATCTAAGACCTATTGTTGAATAGATCTGAAGGTGTGTGTGTGCATGTGTGTGTGTGTGTGTGTGTGTGTGTGTGTGTGTGTGTGTGTGTGTGTGTGTGTGTGTGTGTTGTGTGTGTGTGTATGTGTGTGCATGTTGAAGTGAACCAAAGGATAGGAATATCTGACAGGTTTGACCTTGTGGGGACACTTGGCTGGATGTTTTTTTTGTTTTGTTTTGTTTTTTCCTTAAACAAAAATCTGCAGCGTTTTATTTAAAAAGGAAACAAGTCAAAACGGTTCCTTTTGCTTCCCGAGATTAAGAGTTAGATTTAGGGTTAGGTATAGCATTAATTAGCTGCATTAATAATTATGTCAGTGGAAGGTTCTCACAAGGATAGTAAGACAAGCGTGTGTGTGTGTGTGTGTGTGTGTGTGTTTTATTGACGTGAGGTCATCCATCACATACTCCAGGGGGTCTCCCTGGTATGCTCCTCAATAATGAACTTCATTCGTTAAGTTCTCTCCTCAAAGGCCACGCTCACCCACTGCCCTTTTCAGCCGCCGCAACTCGCTGCTGCCGCAACAGCGTGCTAGAGGGAAAAAAAACACAATAATCATGCTTTTCCTTGCGACAGTCACACTCATGAAGGATAAGCAGCACCATTACCAATCCCTCATGCCTAGTTATGGCCATAATTATCACACCCAAAATCTCCTGGCCTACTTCAGGCGGGAGAGGAAGAAGCGAAGGCACTTCTCTAATCATCCCTCTCCCTTATCCCGTTCTCTGCTACACGGAGAGACAGAGGGATGGGGTATGTTTTTGGGGTGAGTGAGGGATCATTAGAATGGAGGAGGATGCTGTGCTGACTTACCTAGCTGGTCTCAGTCGCTACCACATGCTGCTGTGTGTCTGTAGCACCAGTCTCCTCTTCTTCTCCACACTCTCTCTGTCTCGGTGTGAAAGCCTGTTCTCGTCCTCCACTACTGCAAGTGAAATCTTGGCATGCCTTGGAGTGCTGCGAGTTAATATTAAATGAAGCATACCACTCTTTTACACCAATTTACATAAATAAAAAAGAGATAGAGAGTTGCATATGAAACTGTTTTTATATCTTGAAATACCTTATAGGTTATTGGTGGATGAATTAGTTTGCCTTTAGGCAATTACACTGAACGCGATCAATCTTTCTCTGTAACAGCTTTGTAAACACATTTGTTTGTCTTTTTATCCAAAAAAAAAAAAAAATCAGTTTGTACAAATACTGACGAATTGGCTTGTGCTTTTATACTAATAAAATGAAACAGAGCAATGACCGCAGAAACGAATTCCAAACAAAATCTGGAAATAGACTTCAATCCCAAAATAGTTACTTGGGGTTAATATGGAGAATTCAATTAGATTAAGCATAAGAGGGCTTATCAAAATCGTCCCTGCCAAATGTCCCCAAATTATAAATACCTAGAAGGCAAATCTTTAATTTGGTGCATATACGCTCCGTCGTACAGAAGAGGATCAAGCAACACATCAAAGCTGGTCTCCTCTTCACTATCCCCTATATCGTCAATCAGAATACTACATATAACTATTCCAGGGAACAGTTGATTAAATAAATGATTTTATATACTACATTACACAGGTTTGTTCATTACGGCAACTCATTATGCGCACAATTGTTTTCTTGGGACATTAAAGTAGATGAGTTAACTATAAATCTGCTCAGTACAATCTGAATGAGGATTCTTATCACGAATCGAACCGATCAAAGCCATGCATCATGGCTGCTAGAGTTACACAGTACGCTGTCTTGGTGCATTATGGGATTAAATGATTGCACTGGATATTCTCCACTAGGTTTATTAGTAGAATAAGGTGGTGTCCAAAAAATAGTGCACTATTTAGTGAATGAATATTAATAAGTAAGTGTCATGATGGTTTAGTGGTTGGCATTTTCCACCTCAAGGGTTGGGGTTCAAGTCAAATGGGGTATATTAGACAGCAAGTGAACATTTTGTCCTCAAAGTTGATGTGTTAGAAGCAGGAAAAATGGACAAGCGTAAGGATTTGAGCGACTTTGACCAAGGGCTAAATTGTGATGGCTAGACCACTGGATCAGAACATCTCCAAAACCGCAGCTCTTGTGGGGTGTTCCCGGGCTGCAGTGGTCAGTATCTATCAAAAGTATCCATTGAGTCTTGTAGTTACAGGACTTAAAGAATCTGCTGCTAACATCTTGGTGCCAGATATCACAGCACACCTTCGGGGATCTAGTGGAGTCCATGCCTGGACGGGTCAGGGCTGTTTTGTCTGCAAAAGTGGGAGCGACACAATATTAGGCAGGTGGTCATAATGTTGTGCCAGGATCAGTGTATTTCTTATATAACCTCAGTAACATCAGCTCTAACGTTCGAGTGACAGCCGATGCAGCCGTCATTAGATCCGTTTATTTGACCTTCAACCGAAATTAACTAGACTTCTGGTTTCATGCTGGTTATTTTTTTGAAAGCGACTTTAACTATGACGAGTTTACATGAATATAGCATGAATAGTGCAGCATGTCCTTGGAATTTATGCGCATCACAACCGGCTCTTTTCTCCATTTCTGCATCTTCTCCCGCATCCATTTTTTTTGTTTGAGTGTTATTGTAATGGTTTGCTTTTCCTCTAAGAAAAGAAACCCAATAGTCTTGTCTATTTATCCTGAAAATAGATATTCCCCGTGTTGTCTGAGTGATTTATTGAAGTCCTCCTCACAGGTGGAAGCTACAGGAAATTGCCTGGAATAGCTTTAAATTGGTTTATAATGTCTCACATGGGGTTGTGATTTTGTGGTTTTCATATTGTGGGTTAATATTTATATTAAATACGTGTACTGTTGACTTCTGATGTATTTATTTATGAGTTCATTTAAACAAAAAACATAGGAAGATATTATAGTGTTAAACTGACTGTGGTGTGGATTAAGTCCAAAATAGACAATAAAATAATAAAAGTTTCACTGGTAGGCTTTTAGACATTTTTCATTGGATGTCAGATGGCAGGAAAGTCCTCCGAGCTTTTCGCTTTGAGTCTCTGCTCTGAGAAATGTGATATATAGTTTTGCTTGAAGATGGGCATTGAGTGATTGGTGTGGAGGAGTGGGTGAAAAATACTGTTTTGTTTGCAGCGTATGTGAAGTGCACCAC
Organism: Hemibagrus guttatus; assembly: GCA_033459395.1. Taxonomy (NCBI): domain Eukaryota; kingdom Metazoa; phylum Chordata; class Actinopteri; order Siluriformes; family Bagridae; genus Hemibagrus; species Hemibagrus guttatus. The sequence goes on along the minus strand of JAUCMX010000013.1, from coordinate 1,441,586 downwards.
ACTTATCGTAGTGACCATTAAGCTGTGTACTCTAGAGTCCAATAACAATTCAAGGTTCTTTAAAATCCATTTTATAATCAACTTCCTTTTGTCTTATTCTTTCTTGCTGTGTCTTGGTTTGTGCATCCTTTCTCTGTCTCTCTCTCTCTCTTTCTCTCTCTATGGAGAGCCATGGTACAGTGCTCAGGAGAGGCTGGAAGATCAGCTGCTGTGTGTTGAGGCCGTGTGTAGGATGGCTACTGACAGACTGCTAATGAGACCATTATCGGCTGCGGTCCTCTCCTCTCTCCTCCGGGGCACCGGTGGCTGCTCCTCGTCTCCTCTCAATTGAATTCCATCCCACAGGGCTTGTTTACAATAAATACATTGGCTCAAATTAATCAGAACAGGAATGGCAGACACTTTACTCAGGCCGGCATTTATCCACAGAGGCAGAGGAGTCGAGGAGAAGGCAGACCACCTCTCGCACCCACTAAACTGCGGTCAGATGAAGCCGATGAAGCGTTCTTGTGGAAAAATAAAACTAGATGAAAATGAATACCAGTGCTGTTTAATTTGTCTGCATGGATTTTCTTTATTATATCATTAGATCATATTATGCAGTGTCGCAGATGAAGAAAATGAATAAAGGAAAAATAATCACATCTTAATCTGTAGAGATTTTATAAAATGAGTTTGTACGAACACCTGCCCAAGACACCGTTAATAAGGTGTTAGGTGTTGTGGGGTTACATTCATAATATGCAAAGTGTTCACGGTTGCACATGGATTTCCATTTCATTTAAAGCAGTTCAGCAATTTTAAACTACTGACAGATAATCCAGGCCCTTATAGCATCTACATAGCACATTTCCATAGGATTCCTCTTATTGGATTGGCAGCAGCTGCGCTCATTAACACCAGCTCTTCCTGCGGCCTACTGCAGCCGCAGCTTTGCTGTTCCAGCGGGGAGAGAGAGAGAGAGAGAGAGAGAGAGAGAGAGAGAGAGAGAGAGAGAGAGAGAGAGAGAGAGAGAGAGAGAGAGAGAGAGAGAGAGATCTCCAGTGACACAGCACAGCAAAGATGAGATGATGCTCTGACAAAGAGGAGGATATGTGTATTATTACGGTTGGAGTTATAAACTGATCCTGTGTGGGTCATTTTTATTTTTTTTATTTTTATTTTTTCAAAGCTGTGAGATGCTAATACTGAGAAATATGAAACGCTGACATGGGATTGTAGTGTTTCTTGGAATACAGACATATCTGCTAACGCGGGCTGCAGATGCACATCTACACTGGCATTTGTGCAAACACACAAACCCGTGCGCAATCAGACACACCTTCCTTTCTACTTTTCGTCTATCGCCTTCTGCATCTCAGTGCTGCAGACATGCAGTTTTTCTGCATTTATAGATAAACTTGCATTTAGTCTAAACTTCGGTTTATCTTACTGTCATCTTCAGAAGCGAAGAGATATGGTGTGTGAGTCTTCTTTCAGCCTTTTGAACATCCAGTTATGTGCCCGGAGCCTATCACATGAGGCTTTTTTTTCTTCTCAGCAGCTCCTGTTTGAATGGTTGCGAATGCTGCACTGCTCTGCAGCTCTCTGCCAACCACAAGAAATGCAGTGCTGCAGACCTGGCAGTTGAAGCTTACCACTCATCTTAAACAAAACAAAAAACATGCCTCTGTGGTCAAACACCGAGTCTGACACGACACAAAATAACTTCTTATAGCTGGTACTAGCGATTAGCAGCCTGTCCCCTCGTGCTATAACGTGTCCCAGCACGGATCCAGGATTTGCCTCATTTGTTAATCAAGGCAGCGAAATCCCATTTTGTTTATTAGTTAGTGCTGGATGACAGATCATTGTTGACATAGCATGAGTTCATTTATTTTTACTGCCTCTAACTGATTGTGTGTGAGGCTGTGATCAGACGGTAATTTTTGCCATTTTCAGCATCTGCCGTGAAACGAGAGCTTGCATGTTTTGTTGTTTTTTTTCCCGACCGAACTGAGTGCACTGCTGTGCTGGTTTTTTAAACAAATACAGTGGATTATGGGTTTTATTTTATTTTATTTTATTTGTTTATTTGTTTAGACTCTAACAAAAGACATCTTTGACAGAATTTTGATTTATGAGATCCAGTGACGGATATGCGCTGCTCTTTCTCCGCTGAGGATCGTCGAACACTTTTACGATGCATACTTATGATAATGTTTCGTGAGAAATATCCGCGCTTAGGCTGAGGGCGAATAAAACATTCGCTTGTTTATGGAAATTTCAAATAAAAAGTGAGATAGTTGGTCAGAGTTGGCTTTACTCTAAGAGCACAATCATGAGAAGCCAACTGGTTCAGAGCCTGAGGAGATTATTGGAGAGGAAAAGAGAGAGAGAGAGAGAGAGAGAGAGAGAGAGAGAGAGAGGGAATGGATGAGTGGAGATTTCAGAGGAAGTAATGGAGGGAGAGAAAATGAAAAGGTTGGCTGGAGAGTGAAACTCATCAGACAGTTGCTGTGCATTGGATAGGATCAGCAACCCCCTCCTCTCTCTCTCTGAGCTATCTGCTGGAGCTCAGCTGCTGGGGCAGGCAGTGTGAGCCACTTTGCCAGCAGGCAGGAGAGAAGAAGGGGAGAGAGGAGAGCATGAAACCAGCTTCCTGGAGGGAGGTCAGGAAGAGCAGCCAGGCTCTCTCTCTCTCTCGCTCTCTCTCTCTCTCTCTCTCTCTCTCTGAAAACATCTGGAGAGACATCCTACCTCATCTGCCCCCTCATTAATATCAGCATGAGCAGAGGGAGAAAGAGTGCCACAGACCCCAAAGTGTAAAGATTACTCTGTCCTCTGCTATCCCTCTCTTCACTCACATTTAAGCCAATCCTGTTTTTTTGCTTTAGTGTACTTCTATCCTCTCGCTTGTGCTTATTATTATTATTATTATTATTATTATTATTATTATTATTATTATTCATTCATTCATTGTCTACCGCTTATCCAATCTATTCTCGGGTCACGGGGAGCCTGTGCCTATCTCAGGCATCATCGGGCATCAAGGCAGGATACACCCTGGACGGAGTGCCAACCCATCACAGGGCACACACACATTCACTCACACAATCACACACTACGGACAATTTAGAGATGCCAATCAACCTATTGGAAACCCCCAAGGCACGGGGAGAACATGCAAACTCCACACACACATGGCGGAGGCGGGAATCAAACCCCCAACCCTGGAGGTGTGAGGCAAATGCGCTAACCAGCAAGCCACTGTGCCCCTATTATTATTATTATTATTATTATTATTATTATTATTATTATTGTTATTATTATTATTATTATTATTATTATTATTATTATTATTATTATTATTATTATTATAATAACCCCCCCCCCCCCCCCCCGTTGAATTCCACCGTTGAATTCCACCGTTGAATTCTGCAGTCAGTCTAGGGGATAAAAACGCCACCCCCTGACCACGCCCCCCTCAAAGCAATTCGTTGCCTGTTGTGCCAATCAAAGGCGTAGGAGGCGGGCTGTGTGTGGTGATGTCACAGTCACGTGGACGGTGGTGTGGTGGCGCGCAAGCGAGTCGGAGCGGCAGAGGCGCGCTGGCCAGCTGCTGCCGAAACAGCAGGGGAGAAAATCCGCTAGCGCTGCTCCCGCTTTGCTCGCTTATGGACCGCCGAGCTTAATGATGTATTTTGTGATTTCAGCGATGAAAGGTAAGATTAATATGGCTTTTTTTTTAAATGATTATTTCGGCGTCCTAGCTTGCAGCGCGACTCGAGGCTGAGTAACAAGTAGAGGCACTACAAGGCTGCGTCCGCGACGGCGAGCGCAGAGTCCAGTACTGTCCAGCGGCCAGTGTCCAAATAATACCACTGCGTTATTATATTATTTAAGCGTGCATACTATATTACAGTAGTATGCGGTTTCGCACGTAGCCACAATCTGACAACTCCCCTCGCAGCGACAGGAGTGTGTGTAGGTGTGTGTGTGTGTGTGTGTGTGTGTGTGTGTGAGACAACTGTAAACCGTTTATTTGCAAGGAACTATGCTAGAGCAATATCTCTTGTGAGAAAATGAAGTTATAGCTCCTTCATA
>JAUCMX010000013.1:1420000-1432500 GCA_033459395.1 Hemibagrus guttatus | reverse complement strand
TGTACACGACATACAGTTGTACACGACATGCTGATGCTCTCTAGAGGATATAATGACTAGTGACCAGTAAGTCTTATATAATGACCAGTGAGTCTTAACGCTTTTTACTAAACTGCTGCTATGACACTCATCAAGCCACCAGTAGGAGTAGGAGGATGTGATGGATGATGTGTAACCGGAAATGTTCTTGTCTGAGCGAGTTGGGTTTATAAACACTGACTTCCTGGTGTAAGCGAATATAACCTTGACCCGCTTACGTACCGGCCCCCGTGTACACTGATGCTTATCATTAACTGATGATTATCATTAATACACAGAATAATATCCTCCAGCTCACTTTGAAAAACGGACATTCCACATTCTTATAGCCAGAGTCACAGTCAGCTCCAGACCTCTTCCTCTTCTTCTTCTTCTTCCTCTTCTTCACCACCATTCAAAACATTATTATCTCCAGGCTTCTATTACACTGCACTCGGACCTGCAGACTGTATGAGTTTATTTACTCACATGCTGTAGTGCCGAATGGGACAGGTGCACACACACACACACACACACACACGCACACACACACACACAAACCTCGCAGCTTTCCATTGGCTCATCCTGAGAGCAGTGCGCCTTTCACTTTTTTTTTTACACCACATACCAAGCATGTTTTTTTTTTTTTTCCGTTTCCTTTTCACCCCTGGTTTTCTCTTTCCCCTTGCAATGGCCCTCTGGAGGCTTGTCCACTGGCTTTTTGAAGTACCATCAAAGAGGAAATGGGAGAGGGGGAAAACAGTATTGATTTTGCGTTTTGTCTGACTCAAATGCAGGGGAATAGAGATGCATAAGGGAGCAGCGGGTGTCTCCTCTGCCTCCTCTCCTCTTCCTCGTATGTACGAGAGAGCTTAGACTCCCTGTACTTCCTCCTCAGCCTCGCTAGCCTGTTCTCCTCTCAGCCTCGGGCCTTTGTGCCCCTAATACCAGTAAATAAAAGGCATTCGGACGAAACGCGTCGACAAACCTGCTGTTTATCACCCCCAACCCCCCCTGCCCCCAGCATCACCCACCCCTCCCTCATAGATGTCAGATCTCTTATCTTCTCTTACATCACTTTGGTGTCATCTTCCCGTGCCTTGACCTGCTTTCTCACACAGAAAGACCTGCTTTAGAGCTCAAATCTGCACACCAGGCATGCATGAAGTAGCGTGTGTTTATAAGAGACGCCAAAAAGCCAGGATCTGATCGTCTCCTCGCTTTTTTTTTCACAGAGACGTTTACAAGCCTTTTCGATCCTCCTGCTGAACTCGGTCCACTTTAGAGATTTAGAGACGCTGACCCCTGATCGGTTAAGAAAGAAAAAAACAAAATAAAGAAACAAGGCCAAACAGGAGAGAGGCCCGAGCCGTAATTCTGCTGAGCCGACTGGGAAAATATTTCCCCACATATGTGAGCATCTCATCTTTCAGAAGCTTTCGTAACGCCGTAGCCAAACGTGTTACTGCAGCGCAAATAAAGCCAAGAGGTTTTAGGACCTACTCCAGGTATCAAAGAATATATATATATATATATATATAAAACCCACCCTGAGATGCAGAGAAGATCTACAGGGTGTAACGATGGCGTGATAAAATATAGCAGCATTAAATCAGAACGTTCTGTCGTACGCTTTCATTTCAAAGGAACGTATATGATGCCAACATCGTGGAGTATGAAAATATATTACAGAAACGCCTCATGTGTGCGGAAAGAAGAGGTCACGGAGTGTGCGCATCAAGAGCTAGAGAAGGCATCCTTCTCCGTGTCCCGCAGAGATCAGCTTTAAAACACCGAGTAGAGATTTCTGAGCGTTTTTCTTTGAATTCCGATGAGATCAGGGAGCGAGACGTACGAGGGCGAGAGCCGAAACAATGGAAGGAGCCGATCTCGAGTAGGTGGCTTGATTACAAAAGGAGAAGAGCTCTGTCGAGGAGATGATTTAGAGTAGACTCCCGCGGCGCAGTCGCCAGGACGCTACTCGTGTCATCGTCACGTCTCTCTCTGCGGTCTAGATCGTCCCTGATCAAGCACCTGATCCTCCTCGCCGTGCTCCACAACACTAGGTGGCTCTGCGCAAAACACTTCAGCTGCTCGCTTTCTGATTGTACGAGTGGTGCGTCACATCAGCACGTTGTATAACTCCGCTCGCTGAACGCTTGCCCCAGTGTTCTGGCAGCCGGCAGCGCGAAGAAGCGTCGGTGTATTGTTTTCGAGGAGGCCGTCTCATGAGCCTCGGCGTGAAATTATATCTCAAGGTTACTTTGATTAGTCGTGCTGTGTTCTGAACAAAGCCGCATGGCATGAATTTAATTTCTCACAACAAAGCCAGGCGTTCTTATCATTAGCAACCCCCTGCCTGATGCTTTATATGCACATATATTTATTCCAAACCAAGTCATCCCTGTTTGGAGATGAAAGCGATTTATTTTGTTCGTTTATTTATTTATCTATCGCTTTATAGCTGTTTTTTTTTTGTTGTTGTTGTTGTTTTTTTTCTCAGAACAATTAAGCTTTAAAAACATGGACTTTTTTTTAGTTTAGAATCGAATAAAAACCTCGCCTAAAAGTGCACATAAAATAAAATCGGGTTTTTTTCCCCCCTAAAATAATCTGGATACTCGTTAACAAAATGGAGTTTGTGTAGAAAATTGATGCACTTTGTGACAATTTACAGTAAATAATTAGGCGATATTGCAAAAAATATATATAATTTTTTCAGCTTTCAGAACGATTATTGCTTTTTTTTTGTTCTTAATGTAATCATTTAATAATTTTTTTTATTCGTTTTATTTGTTCATTGCATAAAATTATTTTTTTTATTATTTAAATATTTAAAATTTTTTATTATGATTATTATTATTATTAATTAGAATTGGCTTGTAAAATATCAGCAACATCTATAGCAAATAGTTTGATCTTTCTTTAAAATAAAAAAATATTTAAAGGCAGGATTTTTTTTTCCTCAGAACAATTAAGCTTTAAAAACTTTTTTTTTTTATTTAGGAAAAAATGCATAAGTTTTACTGCTTTAAGCGTCAGAATATTCATCCATTTTTATGGAAAATGTAAATGAGCCTCTCGGTTTGAATTAATGTCTCATCATCATAGCATTATTGTGAAATCTTGATTTTTTTAAAAAAAATTTGTGCATAGAAAAGGAAGGCAAACTGAGTGCAGTGTGTGTTTGCTCTGCCTCCGCTGGTGTGTGTGTCTCGGTGGGGGAGAGAGAGACTATGGAGAGGCCCTTGACCTGCGCGAGAGTGGAGCCCGGAGCCCCTACTGTCTAAACAGACACTCTGATTACTGATTAGGAGCGAGTTCCCCGCCGCGCTGAGCAGTTTGCATGTCAGCATCCATTCTCTCCTCTCTGTGGTGATTGAGAGGGAGCCAGACATGACAGATCTCAAACCGATTGTTTCCTCTCTCTTTTTTTATAACACTCTCTTTCCTGCACTGAGCTCTCTCTCTCTCTCTCTCTCTCTCTCTCTCTCTCTCTCTCTCTCTCTACCTCTTTCTCTCACTCTGAGCCCCCCCGTCTCTCTCTCTCTCTCTCTCACTCTCTCTCTCTCTCTCTCTCTCTCTCTTTCACTTTGAGGCTCTCTCTCTCTTTCTCTCTCTCTCACCCCCCACTCTCTCTCTCTCATTCTGAGCCCCCCTCTGTCTCTCTCTTCCTGTCTCTCTCTCTCTCTCTCTCTCTCTCTCTCTCTCTTTCACTTTGAGGCTCTCTCTCTCTTTCTCTCTCTCTCTCTCTCTCTCTGTCTCTGTCTCTCTCTCTCTCTCTGTCTCTCTCTCTCTCTCTCTCTCTCTCTCTCCTCTCTCTCTCTCTCTCTCTGAGCCTCTCTCTCTCTCTCTAGCCTCTCCCTCTCTCTCTCTTTGAGCCTCTCTGTCTGTCTGTCTGTCTGTCTGTCTCTCTCTCTCTCTCTCTCTCTCTCTCTGAGCCTCTCTCTCTCTGAGCCTCTCTCTCTCTCTCTAGCCTCTCCCTCTCTCTCTCTTTGAGCCTCTCTCTCTGTCTGTCTGTCTGTCTGTCTCTCTCTCTCTCTCTCTTTCTCTCTAGCCTCTCTCTCTCTCTCTCTCTCTCTCTCTCTCTCTGAGCCTCTCTCTCTGCCTGTCTGTCTGTGTGTCTCTCTCTGTCTCTCTCTGTCTGTCTGTCTCTCTCTCTCTCTCTCTCTCTCTCTCTCTCTCTCTCTGTCTCTCTCTCTCTCTATCTGTCTGTCTCAGAAAAGGATAACGTTGAGTGCAACTGGCAATTACCCAGAGCCACTCCAGAGTGCTGGGCTTGTTTTGTTGTTATTTTTGAAGTTTTTTTTCTCCCTCTCTTCTCTCTATCTTTCACTGTCTGTTATTCCCTACGGCTCCTTGTTTCTGGATGAGAGCTCTTCCTATGCTGAGCACAGGTCCTTCTCTCCCTCTCTCAATCTTTCTCTTTGTGTCTGTGAAGTAGTCCATCCTGAACAAGAGCTGCATCAGCACCAAAGCCAGCTTGAAGTCTCTTCTTCTTCTCCTTTTTTTTTTTCAACAAACCATCTCTTAAATCGTTCCGTGTTTCTTTTGTCCTCATGCCCCGAAGCAGAAAACAAAACAGTTTCTTAACCTTTGTATACACAGCTTTCTAAAGTCTTCTTCTTCTCTGATGGATTTCTGACTGGTTCATCAGTTTTGCTCAGTGACACCTTGTGGGGAAGAAATATTATGGTTATTATTATGTGAGTTAATCGAATAAAAACCTCGAATAAAAGTGCAGCATGAATTAAAATCAGGGTTTTTCTCTCTAGAATAATCTGGATACTCCATAAACGCTGGGAGACTCGCGTTGAACAAAATGGAGATTATGTAGAAAATTGATGCACTTTTGTGACTCCAATTTACAATAAATAATTTGGCGATATTGCAAAAAAAAAGTATTTTTTAAGCTTTCAGAACGATTCTTGTTTATTTTTCTGTATTTTATTAAAATAAATTATTATTATTATTTATTAGAATGGGCTTGTAAAATATCAGCAGCATCTATAGAAAATAGTGTGAATAATCTTTCTTTATAATAAAAAATATTTAAAGGAAATATATTAAAAAAACGTTGCACTACTTTTTTTGCACAACTTGATAAAATTAACGCTTCTTTATGGACTTGACAAGGGTTTCAGGATTTGAGTGAGTTTGACGAAGGGCCAAATTGTGATGGCTAGACCACTGGATCAGAACATCTCCAAAACTGCAGCTCTTGTGGGGTGTTCCCGGTCTGCAGTGGTCAGTATCTATCTAAATTATTCATTGAGTCCTGTAGTTACAGGACTTAAAGGATCTGCTGCTAACATCTTGGTGCCAGATCCCACAGCACACCTTCAGGGATCTAGTGGAGTCCATGCCTCGACGTGTTAGGGCTGTTTTGGCAGCAAAAGGGGGACCGACACAATATTAGGCAGGTGGTCATAATGTTATGGCTGATTGGTGTAGGGCCACGTCTTTTGTTAGCAGTCAGACATATTTATTTTTTAACTCTAAATCACTGTTCGCTGCTTGAGAAGGAAAATACTCATCACTCATCCGAGAGAAAGAGCTGCTGAGATTCTTGCTAACAAAATACAAACATGGAGAATCACTTGAATTACTGCTCAGGACGCAATGCAGCATTTTATGTTTATATTTTACATAAACATGATCGTTTATCTTTTCAAACCCATTTTTTAAAAATCTTTTCAATTCCACGTCTTTGGAAGTGACATTTAAACCAGGGTGAAGTGCAGCATCTTGCTGTTTTTTCCCCCTTTTTCTGTTTTATTCTGGTGTTTGTGAGCAGTGCAGGCTGAAGGAAGACTTACAAAGCTGTAAGAAGTCTGTGGTGTTCCTTCGTATTGCTTAAAAGTTTAAAAAGCATTTATGATGTTTTAATTAAAAAATGTAAATATGTATAAACAGATAAACAGACACGATCTTGATTAGAAAACTGGTGAAAATTGTGTTAAAATATGAATTTGAACGAAACAAATCAGTCAAAGTTCTCGCTTGAACTTTGACTTGTTTGAACATTGACTCATTTAAACATTGATTCATTTGAACTGTGACTCGTTTGAATATTGACTCGTTTGAACTTTGACTTGTTTGAACTTTGACTCATTTAAACATTTATTCATTTGAACTGTGACTCGTTTGAACAATGACTTTGATTCGTTTGAACTTTGACTTTTTAACCTTTGATTCATTGGAACTTTGACTCATTGGAACTTTGACTCATTTGAACATTGACTCATTTGAACATTAACTCATTTAAACTTTGACTCATTTGACCTTTGACTCGTTTAAGCTTTGATTTGTTTGAACTTTGACTCATTTGAACTTTGACTCGTTTAAACTTTGATTCGTTGGAACTTTGTCTCGTTTGAACAATGACTTGTTTGAACATTAAGTCATTTAAACTTTGATTCGTTTAAACTTTGATTCGTTGGAACTTTGACTCGTTTGAACTGTGACTCGTTTGAATATTAACTCATTTAAATGTTGATTCGTTTGAACTTTGACTTGTTTGAACAATGATTTGTTTGAATATTAACTCATTTAAACTTTGATTTGTTTGAACTTTGACTGTTTAAACTTTGATTCATTGGAACTTTGACTCATTTGAATATTAACTCATTTAAACTTTGACTCGTTTGAACTTTGACTCGTTTGAACTTTGACTCGTTTGAACAATGACTTGTTCGAACATTAACTCATTTAAATGTTGATTCGTTTGAACTTTGACTTGTTTGAACAATGATTTGTTTGAATATTAACTCATTTAAACTTTGATTAGTTTGAACTTTGACTGTTTAAACTTTGATTCATTGGAACTTTGACTCATTTGAACTTTGACTCGTTTGAATATTAACTCATTTAAACTTTGATTCATTTGAACTTTGACTCGTTTAAACTTTGACTTGTTTGAACCGTGACTCGTTTGAACTTTGACTTGTTTGACCATTGAATCGTTTGAACATTAACTCATTTAAACTTTGATTCGTTTGAACTTTGACTCATTTAAACGTTGATTTGTTTGAACTGTGACTTGTTTGAATATTGACTCGTTTGAACACTGACTCGTTTAAACTTTGACTCGTTTGAACTTTGACTCATTTAAACGTTTATTCATTTGAACTGTGACTCGTTTGAACAATAACTTGTTTGAACATTAACTCATTTAAACTTTGACTCGTTTGACCTTTAACTCGTTTAAGCTTTGATTCGTTTGAACATTAACTCATTTAAACATTGATTCGTTTGAACACTGACTTGTTTGAACATTAACTCATTTAAACTTTGACTCATTTGAACTTTGACTCATTTGAACTTTGACTCATTTGAACATTAACTCATTTAAACTTTGACTCGTTTGAACAATGACTTGTTTGAATATTAACTCATTTAAACTTTGACTCGTTTGAACAATGACTTGTTTGAATATTAACTCATTTAAACTTTGACTCGTTTAAACTTTGATTCGTTGGAACTTTGACTCATTTGAACTTTGACTCGTTTGACCTTTGACTAGTTTAAGCTTTGACTTGTTTGAACATTAATTCATTTAAACTTAATTCATTTAAACTCGTTTGAACATTGACTCGTTTGAACTGTGACTCATTTGATTCATCCTCATATTTTTCCTTGGCAAAGTAAAATAATTGTAGATGGACTAAAATTTGAAAGTTTACTTTTAAATGACCGCGGACAGTAATATTAACATAAAAACATCAACAAAAATAATAAAAGAATCTGTTCATTAAGAGTCACTTATAATAGATTTCTGTGGGAATTTTTAAGACATTAAGCCAATTTGACTCCTAATAATATTTAAGCAGATACCATTTCATTGTTTCTGTAAAACGTTTATTATTCAGTGAATGTGAATACATCATTTTTACAAGAGACTCTTCCAATGTCTGGGAATGTTTACTCATTTTACTTGTGTAAAATAAGTAAATTCTTCAGTAAAACTGAGCCGAGGCGGGACGTTTTCAGGTTTTTTAAGTTAAGACATTTGTGGAGGTCTGATCAGAATGTGATCGCTCACCAAACCCTTCAGGAATGAGAAGCCTGATGTGACGGTGGTGAGGAAAAACTTCCCTGAGATGATATGAGGAAGCAACCTTGAGAGGAACCAGGCTCAGAAGGGAACCTCATCCTCATTTGAGTGACACTGGACAATAAATAATGTAACTGTTGATAATGTCCTTTCTACAACAGCAACCAAGAGCTCTTGAGGAACTAATCGGTCAGTGTAGTTTCTGAGGTCATTATAGACTTAGCAGTTCAGAGAAGGCATGATAGTCTCCAAATGGTTCTATCCACAGCAGTCCCCTGGGTCATGGACAGTCCATGCAGATCTATCACCGGCAGCAGTGAGCACCACCAAGCGATGAGACTCCACCCAGGGGTAGAGTGTCTGGATGGATCTGATGGTCCAGGTCCGGAAAGAAGAAGTGGTCACACTGCAAGCTGGGGAGTGGGGTGTATAGCTCATAGAACCTACTTTTAAATAGCACTGAATTGGTTTGAATTTCCATTTTGTCGCTGACGGAAATACAACAAAGCAAGCGTTTTAGCCATGCACTTCCTCTGTGGCTTTTTTCTTCTCTCCTTCTTTTGGTTTAGGCTGCATATTTTATCATTAATGTGATCTTAGCATCTCGTGTGCACTTTTCAAGCCATATTTATGCCAAAGAAGCTTCTAAAACACACGTTGTCTTGTGTTCGGGTGCAGATTTTGAAATGCGTGTAGAAAATAGGAAAGCAGCGTGAGAAACTGAGAGCGTTTTTAAACTTTCTTATAGACAGGAGAAGCAGGCAGGGCGTGTTTAATCAGCAATCAGCTTTTCCCTCAAAAGTATATTATTCTAAACCTTTAGGCACGGCTATCTGTTTGCGTCTCACAATTACAGGCCTCACCTTTCAGGTTTGTGGGGTTTTTTTGGGGCTTTTTTTTACGCATGCGGAATTCCTCCGAAGCGCAGCGCACACCGAATACGTGCTAAAACAACACCAGCAAACCTACAGCCATGTCTCCAGTCTCCAGACAGCAGCCGGTTCTCTGCAGGACGTCTGAAGAGCAGCACACTGTCGCAACATGTGCATGAGTGTGAATAATATAGAGCCATATTGGGCGAGCACAGTGAAATAATTTTTCAGACCGTTGCATCAGGCTGCATGCACTTTTATCAGACTGTCAGAGAAGCACGTGTGCACGGGACATACAGTAGATCCCTACACGTGCAAATGTATGTGCTGTGAAATTAGCCATCCACCTTTACGCCGCTTCATTTCTTCTGATTTTACAGGGCGAGAGAAAAAGCAGGCGGCAGTTTCAGAGATTATACATCGGCTGTGGTCTCGACTCTGTCTGATCGTGCAGGCTAGCGATACAAACAGCCTGTTTGGCAAAGCGGCGAAGGCAAAAACGTGCTTTGCCGTGTGAAAGAGCAACCGCATTATCTGAAACACACGATAATGCACACGCACAGATAGGGGCGGGGCAGAGAGCGTTCTGTTGCAAAGTGCGTGAGACACACTGGGGAAAGGATGTGTTCACTTTGTTTATGTGTAGGTAGTGGCTGCCATGTGGTTATTTTTTTGTGTGTGCGTGTGTGCGTGTGTGTGCATGCATATGTGTGTGTGTGTGTGTCAAGCTCGAAAAGAAAGAAAGAATAATCCTGCATTGCTTATGTGTGAGCGCTCGTCTCTTGTATTTAAAAGAACGTAACTAAGACTAGACTCATACATCACACACACACACACACACACCATGAAGATTCAGGTTAGCATTTACATCGCACGCTACTGCAACATGAAAGCAGGATAATATCTGTGTGTCACATGATGCTGCTACAATACACAAAAAACAACACAAAAACAAATACAAAGTGAGCAGGATCTGAGAGGTAAACAAAGTAGAGAGTGTCTTTCATCAAACCAGGGAGAGGAGGGCAGTGAGGAGGAACCCGCAGTGGGAGATGTTAGGTTTGTAATGGGTCTAGCTGGACTCCACAGCCACGTGTTTCATCTCTGACACATTTCATAGGCATGGATTAACCCAGACCTTCAGGCTTTGATCTAACAGGAAAACGTTGCCTGCTTTGGAAGTTTAGAGAGTATTATAATTTATACAAGGGGGATTTGCATGCGAGTGTGAGCTTCTCTGTGTGTGTGTGTGTGTGTGTGTGTGTGTGTGTGTGTGTGTGTGTGTGTTTTCCCAAGCTTGAGCAATCTTAAGTAAACAGTGCGTGCTATTGTGGTGCTTTGCATTATGCTTCTCATTAGTGATGTCTGCGCTAATTAGTGGGTATATAGCTAGAGGACGGAGATGCAGCCAGATCTAAAATCACCCAAAATTAGCTCAGGATTTACGACTACTTCATTGATCAGCTTCGGACGCTGAACATATAATGAGATATAATAACATAAATATCCAAGAAATATCCAATAAGAAATATCCAATCCAATAGGTAAATGCTCTTTTACAGAAAATTTTGCATTTTATTTATAGTGTTATTTTGTTTGCGCTAATGTTATAGCATGTGCAGATACACAAAAAACGGAAATAATAAAGCCAGAAAGTGAAGAATAGTGGCCTAAGAGTGTCGAGATACAGCATAAGGTTTCATTTTAGGAAGGTTGGTTTAATAGAACAAGAGAAAAATACATTCCGACATTTTTAGTTTTTTTCTTTTATTATTTACAAAACATTTTTGATGTAACATATACGCTATATTGCCAAAAGTTTTGGGACACCCCTCCAAATCATTGAGTTCAGGTGTTGTGTTTCAGGGGTTGGGCTCGGCCCCTTAGTTCCAGTGAAAGGAACTCTTAATGTTTCAGCATACCAAAACATTTTGGACAATTTCATGCTCCCAACTTTGTGGGAACAGTTTGGGGATGACCCCTTCCTGTTCCAACATGACTGCACACCAGTGACCAAAGCAAGGTCCATAAAGACATGGATGAGTGAGTTTGGTGTGGAGGAACTTGGCTGGCCTGCACAGAGTCCTGACCTCAACCCCATAGAACACCTTTGGGATGGCAGATGTCCCAAAACTTTTGGCAATATAGTATATAATCTGTAGAAATGATCTGTTATAGGCTACATGACTTATTTAAGCACAGAAAAGCAGATGACGGCAGAGTAAACAGTGTTTTCACCACTGAAACTACATGTGGTGTAAAAACGAGATGAATTATTACAAGCATGTAATAATAACAGTAAACGGGGATTTCTGTCGATAATATGTACTTCCTGACCTGGAACAATTCACTCCCAAATAGAAATATATATAAACATTGAAATATTGGTCAATGTTGTGCTTCACAGCTGTTGTGTGCAGAATTTCTATTATGCTTAAGCACTAAAAATGGCACGTGTTGTGTACACTGTTTAGAGCAGCGTTTGACATTCCAACAGTTGCAGCGAGCTGAAGAATCCACAAGAAGCTCCGAGACAGCTGGTTTATTTTTGCAAAGTACGAAAACTGCTGTTTGGAGATTAATTTCAGCGCTGAGCTCCCATTCTGGGGGAAACAAATTGAGCTTTATGGAATTAGTGTGCGTACTGCTGGAACCTCGATCTATTCTTGGATCGTGCAGAGCCGCTGTGTTCGACATGATTGGTTGCGGGAACGGTTTCCGGAGCGCGGCGCGCGTGTCCGGTGAACCGCCGGGGCAGGAATAAAGCCTGGAGTGCACCGCGTGTTTCCCCTGTGCCTGGTGTTTGTTGTCTCAATATGGCCGGGACGAGCAGGGATGCGAGCCGACTCTTGGTGTAGGAGGGGGCGGGGTGTACGGGTAGGGAGGGTTGGCTTTGCTCAAGGTCGTTTGGGATGATAGCACGCCATTAATAATTCCCTATTCCCTGCAAATTTACAGCATCTATCTCTATCTCCATCTGCCGCTGCCCTATCTACTGTATCTGTGTCTGCGTGTCCCAGAGGAGATGCACACAGCAGCCGCGTATTAGCAGAGAAAGTGCCTGTAAAGACTGGAGAAGGCGCTTGCAGTGAGGGAATGCATTACACATGCTCATTCACAGCTGCTCAAGAGAGTGTTCTCGTAGTAGTGAACTTGTGTGTGTGTGTGTGTGTGTGTGTGTGTGTGCTCTGCTAACTAGGCTACATCCTCTGCGTGCTGTGGTTTTCCAGCAGGCTCTCTCTGTGAGTTTTGGTATTATAGCCCGGAATAGTGCAGTGAAGCCGGCGGGTAATTCCCCGCTCCCGCTCCACAGCGCCTCACGGCCCAGCAGCACCACTACAGGGATGCAATTATCACACTCCCAGAAGCCTGCTGCAGCCACATGACAAGGTGTTACTAGAGGAACCATCAAAGCCTGATTTTAAATGATGCATTTAATTATGTGAGACGGGAATTTGCATGTGCAGTGTGTGTGTGCGTGCGCGCACGTTTGCCTGAGTTCAACTTTATTTGGTTTCAGTCGACAAGCGAGTAAAAAGGATATGTCTGTCGAG
>JAUCMX010000013.1:1382500-1415000 GCA_033459395.1 Hemibagrus guttatus | reverse complement strand
AAAGTCTCGAGTCCAAATCATCTGACACGAGTCCTCAGCACTGCTGCCTAGCACCTTAACTAAATTTCACACTGCACAGACCACACAGCTAGAAGTCACAACATCATCAGCGGTCACCACACACTCACAAACTAGTGTAGGGTTATGTCTGTGTCATGGATTGAATGCATAAAGCTAAGGTCTGATGGGAAATAAAAAACCCTAAACAAACGAATAAACTCTTATGACAGATAAACAGACTACACACTACCTTTAATGTGGGCTTCTCGTCAGAGCTTTCGGACTTTTATCAGCCGTGGTAGTCCTGTCAGAGAGGCACTATTATCTCTCTTCCTCTACCGTTTCTCACCTCTAGAAATCAGCTGCTCTTCAGAGAAATAGCCTGGGATAGCATGGGAAGCAGTTCAGAGCAAATGAAAAATTCTCTTTCATATAATTTCCCGGTGAACTCTGCTGCAGCAGGTTGTTTAATCAGAGTCTCTGGTTGAAGTCAGGATGTGAGGGCCTCATATCTTCGGGTCTTATAGGTATCTGCTGTAAGAGCTGTGTGGAAAGCATTAATGATAGGATGTGAGGCAGCGGTCACTTTAATGTCTTATGAAGCTGGCTGAGCCGTGAGCTGAATCCGAGGGGACGCTTTCTGCCTTCTACTCAAACAAATCATCTCTGTAATTATTGGCACCCTCAGTATTGAATTTAAAAAAAAAAACACCTTCTGTTTACTAAGGGTGGCGTTATTTATGGAGGTTTTTATTTTGAATAGAATAGGGTTTAATGCATATGATGGCTGAACATGAAGTTGTATTGAGATATACATCCACCCTAGTCCATCACAGAGCATCAAAGGAAGCTTAATTTTTATTTAGCTTATTTAGTTTCTTTTTACATGACCTTTTTCAGTAGGAAATAGTATGAAACTGCATTTCAGCATCTGTCACTTATTCTTCACACTCCACTGACCTGGTTACACACATACGACTGGCCTACATCGCCCCAGCCGGCGTGTCCACCCTACTCCATTTGTTTTTGTCTCGTTCATCTGTCACCTGTGTTCCTATAAAAGCTCGTAGTGTAGAATTACACAAAGCGTAATGAAGATGCACCAGACCGTCCAGGGAGATCTCTTTAGCAGGAACATGATCCAATTTGTGAATAATCACATGCGGCATGACAGAATGTTCTCAATACCATGTGGACCGACACTAGTCCGAGAAACAACAGAAGAGGCTCTGCTAAGGGATTTAGAGCTGTTTATTTGTATTAATATTTGGTTCCTTTTCCATTATTAGATCTTAATTTTGTCATTATTGGACGTGACGTGTGAGTAAATAGCAGAGAGATTAAAGCGTGATCAAAGGAGGAAACACAGCTTCAGATATTACAGATATGCGATGAGTGTCTAATGCATTATGGGAGCTGTAAGTGGCTGACTGGAGCTTGAGCAGCTCTCATAAACGCTGGACGCACTGGGCAGGTCAGGAAGGCCACGGTACAGGGTGTAATCTTCTCACTACTCCTACATGTGCAGCCACCTCCAGCACGACGGCGCTGTAGAAGGAGTCGGAAACTTACCTGACGTGATTAGAGCACGGCTTTGCTGCTTCATCTTTTATTGCGGCGTAGCCTTCCCTCCTCCAGCCTGCCAGGCAGCCAGTGTTGTGGCTAATTAAAATAATCTTCTCTCCACTCTCGATTTGGCTTTCATTACGGCAGCGCGTCTCAAATTGAAAATAAATTTATAGATAAATGCTTTTGCTGCACTGACAAATGATACAGCTGTAGCTCAAAGCATCACCTTGTTTATTTCGGGAAGGAAATGAAATGGGAGAAAACAAAAGAAACGAGGCAGTGAGTACGTGGAGAGATTAATAACCCCCACAGCCTGGCTTGGAAATCAAGTTACAAACGATCGGCTCTTCAAATATCCTTCCTCATTATTGTAATTATAGATGCTATATTATGTTGTGAATTAAGTATTCATTTCAGATTAAGGCAGGGATTGGAGCTTGTTGTAGGAACACACAGTGCTCTGACAGAAGAAAATGTTTTTTTTGTTTTTTTTTTAATCTCTCCAGCTGGTGACTGTTTTCACAGTTTTATATTCTCTTGGTTTTTTTGTCTGTCTCTAACTTAAACTTCCTCACACAAACACACACCTACATGTGTACATGGCGCCGCGCATTTATTACATACGTCCTCCTCGATCCTTCTCAGCCTTTTTCTTTCTGTCTTTGGTGAATCTCACAATGAAAAGGAGTACAGAGTCTGTCATGGAGACTGCGTAAGCCTTTCATATGCATAGCAGAGATAACAGGCAGCCATTTTTATCATGTATTCGCCCCCCCCGGACCAAAATGCCGACCCCCATCCTCATTTACCCCGTTTGTGGGCTCCTTCCCTTCCTCCTCCATCACTTCATCCATGGCGCTGCTTCCAGATCCCCGGTCCTGCTTTAATGACACCGCCTTGTCTCGCCACATTCAGATCGCTTTTGTTTTTCGCACTCTAACCTGGCAATTATTCCGGTTACAGCCAGGCAGTGCTGTTGTCAAACACGCCAGGAGATTTGCCTAGCAATCTGAGTTATCAGAGTCCCGCTGCGACCTCAGCTGAAATTTAAGTGGAAAGAAATAATAGAAAGAATAGAATGGAAATCAACAAAGCGACGTCTGGGTGTAAGATGTATGGAAGGAGATATGGTCTCTGATTCTACTAGAAAATGGTTTTATCGAGAAGGTATGCAGTAAAAGGTATACAGACAACCCCAGAAAGGGGCACTATGCACTGCAGCAAACACCTCTGTGCCACATCTGCTCAGCATGGACTTGTGTTGGTCCACTGATGGATGAGGTAGAGTTGCAGTGACACGTGGACTGCGCTTAGTTAGCTGTAGTCTTATAGAAGGTTTACTTCATGTGAGTGTATGTTTAAGTTCGTAAGGTGTTCTCCGTAGACAGAGGGCAAGGAGCGGCATCTAGAAGAATATCAGTGGAGATCACGTTTCTTGCTTGCAGGAACTGGATCCAGGTTAGATGATATCTGAAGAGGGTGTGTTCTCTTGTAGCCTTTAAAGAGTAATAAGCATGTGGGGTATCTAACAGTGCATCAAGCAACCATCTGAAAGCAGGTTTACAATACACAGGGTTTGAATCCAGAGCTCATCAGATTGTAAGACATTAGGAAGGCTCCATATCATTTGCATTCGTAATCAAACATCCTATGTGTGTAGTTAGTGGGCGTGTTGCGGTTGATTTGGAAGGAGTAACGATGTTCATTAATGATGTTGGCGTGCGAAATAGGGCTAGAAAGGATTTGAAATGAGATGGGTTATTACAGCATGTTAGTTTTCAGTAAGAATCAAGCTGAAACTGAGACTCAAAAACATATCAAAATATGAGATGAAAAGCATTTAGGCATAGGTGACATAATAATGTGCGGCAAATATCATCTGTAATCAACTTTACTGCTTCATAAATGCTCCTTATAGAAACTGTATTGTTTTTGTTATAATGCTTACTGTAGATACACCGATCAGGCATAACATTATGACCACCTGCCTAATATTGTGTTGACCCGTCATGCACTGTGTATTCTGACACCTTTCTATCAGAACCAGCGTTAACTTCTTCAGTAATTTGAGCAACAGTTTATTAGAGAACACTTTGCTGTATTCCTGTACAAACCCACATCACCATAAGCGTATAAATTCTCCTGTTCCAGCAGTGTGAGGTCATGGCAGTGTACTCCCACAGTGACATCATTTTGGCTCGTGTGGAGCGGTGGAGGTTCTTGTGAACATCAGTGCGTGATACAGCGTGCAGTAAACTGAATGCTTGAGATATTACATAGTGGGATATTCGAACGCAATATATCAGAAGGGATAAATACAATGAATCTTAACAGTTAAGGAAAATACTTCAGGAGTAACGGAGGCTCTGACGAGAATGAAGCAGAGGTGAACTCAGGGACATGGTGTTTATCCTTACTTACCTGTAAGGGTGGCTTAAGTGTGGTTTAATCCCGGTCATGGTATTTTAGGACCTGGACATGGCTTACTTCTTTCCAGAACCTCTAATAACCCCCTACAACTCTCTTCATCTCTCTCTCTCTCTCTCTCTCTCTCTCTCTCTCTCTCTGTTATGTAATCTGTTTATCGCTAATGTGCAAACAAGAAGAGCATCGTGCTTTTTCCACACAGTTGGGAGGCTCTTGGAGCATCGAGCATCGCGATGCTCTGCAGGATGTTGATAGAAGTTGCTCTAAACGGCTGCTGGGTGAGCGGTGGTGCAGTGCGTTTTTTTTTTACTTTTAGACCGAAGATTAGGATTGAGGAAAGGATTCGGTATCAGTCTTAATGAGTAAGGACACATGAGCACAGTGAAAAACCACCAGCTGTGCTCTTCACACACGATACACAAAGATTTACGGCAGTGGATCCGCAAAGGTGTGCGCTAAGGAGGATTTTTAGTCCAGAATTGGGCACAGGGCACATGTAGGAGGTGATCTGAGTTTGTGAACGTGAACACAACTCGTATTCGAGATGTTCAGGAAGTAAAGTAACCTGAGCTTTTGTTTTTTAGCCGATGATGACATCATTAGTTTCTAACACACATGCACCACGTGTCAGGGGACACAGAGGAGGTAAAGTGCCTTCCTGTGCATAGTAGCACCACAATAATTATAATAATAATAATAATAATAACTAAGGTGAGTCGTGAGGTGTTCTTCATCCATGTGTGTAATGACATAAGATGAACACAATGATCCAGAGTTCAATAGAATCAATAAATCTGCAGTGTCACCGGGAACAATCACACTCACATTCAGCAAACGTGTCTAGTGTGAAACACCCTGTTTTTTTTTATGCTATTCCTAGCTTGATTTGTATGCGCCTCATTTCAAAATGTCTCCCTAATGACTAAATGAATACGCCGATCAGGCATAACATTATGACCACCTGCCTAATATTGTGTTGCTCCACATTTTGCTGCCGAAACCGCCCTGACCCGTCACTGATGCACTGTGTATTCTGACACCTTTCTATCAGAACCAGCATTAACTTCTTCAGCAATCTGAGTAACAGTAGCTCGTCTGTTGGATCGGACCACACGGGCCAGCTTTCGCTCCCCACGTGCATCAATGAGCCTCGGCCGCCCATGACCCTGTCTCCGCTTCACCACTGTTCCTTCCTTGGACCACTCTTGATAGATACTGACCACTGCAGACCGGGAACACCACACAAGAGCTGCAGTTTTGGAGATCCATTCGTCTAGACAGCACAAATCCTTACTCTTGCCCATTTTTTCTGCTTCTAACACATCAACTTTGAGGACAAAATGTTCACTTGCTGCCTAATATATCCCACCCACTAACAGGTGCCATGATGAGGAGATACTCAGTCTTATCACCGGTCAGTGAGCATAATGTTATGGCTGATTGGTGTATAAATTTGCATTACCGCTTCTAATCTGATTAAAGTTACTATTTTCTTCAAACGTTTCAGTATTTGCGCATAATAAACAAACCCTGTAGCCAGTAGATAAAGCCAGGAGGCCAGAAGTGTTTGCAGTGTTTATCGCTCGCCTATACAGGACAAACTCCCAGCTGTAACTGTAATTTTCCATCGCTAATCAATGTGCAGCGTAGCCACTTCTTTGCCGTGCCCTCATCAGTGTCCTGGCTCCAAGCTCTGCGTGTGATTTCCACAGCTATCAGATGAGCTGCTCCTGCTACACGATCCATTATTGGGCCTCTCGATTACAGAGCAGATACTCACATTCATTTCCATCTCCCTATATCCAAGAATAGCAGGCATGTGTTTAACTCCAGGCATGACCAAGCTGTTATGTAAGAGCATGCTGAACATGTGCGTTTGTGTGTTTGGACTTTTCTGTTTGGATGTGCGTGTGTGTGTGTGTGTGTGTGTGTGAGAGACCAAAAATGAATGCATGATGACGTTAATGTGGAGTAGATTAGGTTCATCCTCATGATGAAACCCAGAAGTGTGCAGAAAACACACGTGATTGTAAAATAATTATCTCACAGTGTTTTTATTTCTGTAGCAGCAAACAATCGGTAACCATGGTGACTACTACACGCCCATTTCATGCTCCAGGCTGTTAGCTTTTTATTTATAGTCGGCCAACAGGATTAATAATCACTACACTAAGTTGCTATGACGCACATCAACATGGTAACTATCGCATGTGCTACTGGTTCCGAATCAGACCACCTGATTCATTAAACACATCGGCCGAGGTGCGAGCGGGTCCAGTCTGGTGTTCTCGGCGGATTAATTAACATGCACCGATGAGTCAATAAAAATCAGATACTGACAAAAATAAATAAAAACCCTGTCCTAAAACCTTCTGCTAGCAAAAGAATATAAAAACACTAGCCAGATGTGAATAACATCTTTTATTTGCTACACAAGAACACAACATCAAATCGACACGACAGAAGAGGATAATAATTGTGTGTGTGTGTGTGTGTGTGTGTGTGTGTGTTTATGTTTCTATTAAACTAGCTTGTCATAGCTACACACGTCTTTTAGCATACATGAGACTGAGCGTCACATTTGAGCTTATATTAGGAAATATGTGATTATTACACACACACACACACACACACCCCAATGCCTGCACTGACCCCCCTCCCCCCTTTCACACTTTTTTTTTTTAAACAACACAAAGACCACATGCTGCTTTAAAAATGCCATCATTTTCATCCACAGTGAAACACCAGGCTTTATGTTTTTCCATTAATGACGGCAGAACAAGTTCCTCTTTTTTGCAAATCCTCTGATGCTCCATTGTGTAGCTCTGATAATATTTGCTTTGTCTGTGAGGATAAAGAATTACGGGCTCTTTCATTTTTCAAATGCAGTTTAATAGGAAATAGTTTTTATGTAATTTTATATAATTACAATCATTAACTTTCTGCTGTAAATGTTGAAAAATTTGCTGTATCATTTGACATTTTAATAAGGGGCAGAGCGATATGACGCAAAAATATCAATATCGTGATAAATGCATTATTATTTATTTTTCCGGAGAAATCAGGATTGAATTTAATTTAATTAATTAAGTAATTAATTATTTAATTAATAAATTTATGAACTAATTTTGCTACAAACTGATTGGAAGCAGTTGATTGGATGTTAAAATCTTTAAAATTGTATTATGCTAACTTTTTACAGGTTTCTTTTCAGTGTTAAATGTTTATTAAATGTTTCTTTTAATAAATAAATAAATAAATAATAAATGTTAATAAATGTTAAATAATAAAAAAATAACATAAATAATAAAAAAATCAATAAATAAAATAAATAAAACTATTTAAATAATCACATATTTATAAAAAAAAAAGATTTTTATTTTCATTTTTTGGCATATTTCTTAAGCAATTCTATGTATTGTGATACTAAACATATCCTTGAAATTCCTTCGAGAATCAAGATGTGATATTTGTCTCAAAAAATGTAAAAAAAAATAAATAAATAGAAATCTAAGTGTAGCATTGTTTACCTTCAGTAATACACAACCCAGCAGGTCCACCTTACAGCGAGAGCAATACCCGGAGAGTCTGCGTGTGGGCGTGAGAAGGAGAGTTTTAACCATTTCCTGGACCTCATGGGTCTAGCTTTAGGGAAGTGGGTGAAGAGTGTGGGTTTAACACCTTTGGGTTTGTAATATCAGATGCCTTTTTGTGGAAACTGACAAATAGCAGCAGCAGATTTCCTGAGACAGTAGCCAGCTTACGTTGCTGATTAGAAATCCTTCGATTCAGACCGCATTCATAAAAGCATCATCCTGTCTAATTAGCAGGCGGCATACAGAGACACAGACTGGTCTTTCGGGTGATTTTTATGGCTGGAGGAAATCAGGAAACAGAGTTCACGTGCCTGGATTTCCCGCTAACCCTCAATCATCCTTCTCTTTTACTGTTTTATCTTACCTTTTAGTTTTGATAAGGAATAAAGACCTGCCAGTCAGGCTGGCTAATGAAATGTGGGGCTTTTTTTTTTTTTTTTTTTGAAATTCTCTGAAAGAGAAACCACAAATCCAAACACACACACACACACACACACACACACACACACACACACACTGGCACTGACAGCCCTGTTATTTGCAGCTTGAGAAGTTAAATCTACCTGACTCCCAGCAAATTAGACATATCATTTGGCTTCTAAAGTGAAAGATAAATGAGTGTGTGTGTGTGTGTGTGTGTGTGTGTGTGTGTGTGTGTTTGTGAGTTGAGTGACACTACTAGTGTCTATACATTAGCCTGTACATTGTCTGTCTTCCTTAAGAAACTCAACAGAAATCGTACACAAACAGTGTAATTTGTTTTATGGAGCGGATCGCGAGCGAAGTAGCCGACTTCCTCGCTCGTCTCTGGGGCCGGCCGCAGAGCTCCCCGCGCATCTCCCCGGCATCGGGCCCATTAATCATGAGCTTAGCTACAGTACATGCAAGGTTATTGCCATCGCTCAGAGTTTCCTCGTGTAACGTTTCTATCAGACACTAAATCTGACATCATGGCCCATATGTGTAGAGCACTTTGGAAGACGCTGTCGCTACAGCTGTAATCTCTCTTCTGGCAGACACGGACATGGCAGCGCTATGAATCTCCATCCTGGCCGTCGCGGACAATTGCGTTCCGTGACATTGAAAAGCAACCAGCGCTGCAGCGCGTGAGATTTCATGTGCTAGCTATTACTCCTAAATAGTTTTAGTAACCAGCGAGTGTAGAGCAGGAGGAGGGGCTGTGTTACTGTAAGGTGACTGTACGGTACGTATGAAGATGTTAATGTCTCCTACTTACTTTAAAATACTCTGTCATGCTGTTGTTTAGTCATCAAGATCAACTAGGAATATATATATATATTAATCATTGCATCTGTATCAGTGGCGTTCTTACTGTTGGGCCCGGGTTCGATTCCAGCCGAACCTCATTACTTTCAGTCAGCTCTCTGGTCATTTCCTACTGGAGCATATGTTCATAATTTTGGCCTGTCTACACAATTCAGTGAAATCTCTCCCAGTTGCTGCATAGACTGTCGAGAATGGACAGTGGTATTTTAAAAATCCTTGGCAGTGGCCCTAAGCGAATCTGGATGGATGTGGTGTAGTGGACACTTATGTCGAACCCCGTATCTGCTCTCTCGCTCATAGTGAGAGACTCGTCCACATATGTTACTTTTCTCATTAGAGCCAATTAAGGCTTCGAGTTCTCTCCGCCTGAATGCTCAGAGATGCCCCTTTCCTCTCAGTGTGGGAAGCATTTTCCTGTTTATTTATTTATTTATTTATTTATTTTATACCCCGTTCCTGATTTCATTTAATCTCTTGCATTATTACACAATGTATCTTGCTCAGTCCCTGACAGCGAAAGGGGACTGCAGTTACTAGAATCTTCTAAACGTCAGCACCGGCGGTCCATTAACAGCATCACTGGACAAACCGTTAAAGCAGACACCAGAGCCGGAAAGCATCGACTCTTTAATTAACGTTCAGTTAACGGCTAGTTGCTGAAAACTAGCAAGCTCACTTTATCTAAAGCACGTTTGATTTTGTCTCTTCTCAACCGGGACTTTTGCATCACTTGTATGGTTTGAGTTAAAGCAAATCTTTTATGATAAGGAGAAGAAGAAAAGCCTTTTCCACTTGATTTACACACAAAGGCTCTTGGCCCTGTATGTGAATTTTGGTAATGCAGTGTTCGCTCTATATTTGGATTGTACTGGAGTGGATTAGGAACTCTGTAAACTCTGCAAACCCACGGGATTCTGGCAGATGTATAAAGAGAGGAAGTGGTGTTTGCATCCGAGCTCTAACAAATAACGGCACATTTCAAAATCCACTGTAATTTCAAGCATTCAGATAGACGGGAGAAATGTGCGCTTTGATGTACAAATCCACGATTCAGCAGAGATTACACCCCCAAAGGTTAGGAGCTGCTAATTACAGGAGATTGGTTCTACATATCTAACGAGGAAAAGGAGAGCCTTATTAAATAAGGGGATCCATAAAGGCAGAGGATTAGCCGATATGATAACAATTCATTTTTAATTGTTTTGCCAAGATAACTTGTGAAGGTCTTAGCTGGAGAACACATGGTGTATGTAGAGTGCTTTCCTCTGATGTCAGGATGTGAAAATACATTTGGATGAAAACTCGGATGGTAATTAGTGATACGGTACAGCGTCGGATTCTGCTGAAAGACCTCTGTATGCTTTTTTAATCAGCTATTGAATATTGCTGATATTTAATTAATGTTACTGAATAATATATATATATATATATATATAGACAATAAAGCTTACAAGAATCAATTTTTTCAGCTATTTGAGAAATAATAATAATAATAATAATAATTATTATATGTTATTATATTATATATGTTATTATTATTATTAGTAGTAGTAGTAGTATTAATGTCTTTTTCTGAATATATTCTTCAAAGATTTTTTTATTTATTTAAATATTAATTTAATTGTTCCAACAGTTCTATTTAATTGAACTGTAATTAATTAATAAAAAAAACTCATTATAAAATCAGGTCTTATATAGATATTTTATATATATATATATATATATATATATCAGATATTTTGGACCTTTTCGGATACTTTCATTTTAAATGTTTTTTTTATCGCCTGGCACGAGGTAAATCATCTATAAGGAGGATAATGGGGGGTAACAAAGCACGTGTTACTTGTTGTGCTTTGTGTTACGGTAAATTCCCGGTTGTATTTATTTGCACATGTTTAGCTTCTTGTTAAAATTTCTTATTTTGTGCTAAAGCTCACTTGTTCCATCACCTCCGTTGCTCTGCACCTCTATGCTCCTGCCTCCTGCTGACTCCCCCTGCCCTCCTTGATGGTTAGATTTAGAGCTAATCTGGCCCTTCTTCACATGCATCTAAATTAAACATGTCCGGACTGGGTGGACGCCTGTACCGCCCCAGGAAACGCTGTTTCATCTCCTAATGAATGTGCCTGGAGGGGTGCCGCCCACTGGGGGTCCTGCAAAGGCCCTACACTTCAACCCTCATTAGTCAGGGGCGTTTGCCGGCTCTCACACTGAAAAGAGGCCTTCTGGAAAGGAACATGATCAGTACTGCCCATTCGCCCCTGGATCTAACGCCTGGATGTCTACTGTTTGTTCTTCTGGGATCATCGTAGTCCAGCTGTAACATTTCGCAAGAACATGTTCATCAGGAACTGGCTACATTTAGAACAATAGGCTATTGATGGACACGGAGTATTTAGCTTGTGGTCTTTTTTTAATTGTCCTTCCTGGATACGTCTAGTTCTGCAGTTTGGTGTTTTGATACTTTCTAAAGTACCATAGATACCGTTAAAAAAAATATTTCCTCGAAAATCCACCATTAACTTGATCTTTTTGAACCTTGTATAATCTTTAAAGTACCCGTGAAATGGCTTCTTAGCAGTAATTGGATTGTGTATGCTGACATATTTCCTTCTGAAACAGAAAGTCAGAGTGACATTGTAGTTGACTTGCGCTTGACTGTCCTGTACATCAGCCAGCAATGTTGGAGATGCACCACACCTCTGCCACCACACCCCTGAAGGAACCTGACACTAGCTTAATGACCAAGCTAAATACGGAGATCAGCAAAGAGATCCGAAACAGCCTTTCAAAACTTTTCAGTTTTACTGATGCACAAGCCCACGCAGTTTAAAAAGCTGGAATGAGTCAGTCTGAAAGAGCGACATATTTCAGCGGTGAAGTTAGTAAAACACCTCGGATGAAAAGTGCAGCCTCGGATATTTTTTGTTTCTTTAAAACATATAAACTCCAACCTTTTCTTTCTCAGCCGAGTTGTACAGAAGTGATTAGTGTGCATGTACGTGATCGGCATGACCACAAACCCGGCCTTTTACCCGAAACCAGGTTCGCTAATGAGATGCTACGACGACCGAATGATTCCAGAGAGCGTTTAACTGAACGATCACAAACCTGCTGCACGAATATGACTCAGAAATAAATGAACTATTTGGTTGAAACAGAGTCTATAAAACTATAAATCTGACAAGTAGAAAAGGCTCTGAAAAACAGGGGCACTTTATATTGTGATGTTGAGCAGTGTTTGAGCTGATCAGAGGCTTCCTGATATGTAAAAGAGTAGAAGGCAATATCGTGAAGGCAATATCCAATGTCAGAGCTGAGAGGGGGAAAAAAAACAGAAGATAAAGAGGCTTGTAAGCATTCTGTGCCACGAGTACACCAGAGACATGGAGGAAGGTTATCGTTTTGTCAGCTAAACAAGTGTCTCTCTAATCTAATCTAAAACGACACAGCTGGACTGTTTTTGTAGCCTATGCCAAACTTGAAGCCTACAGAGATCTCAGGTGATCATGTGTGTCTCAGCATTGGTTTGAGAGCTACTGCTGCTTTAGCCCTAATTTGACTCATTTCCACTTATTCCTGGTATTAATGAGGCAACACAGGGAGCATGCCGAGCCACTTCCCGGGATTTGCCGCCCAGTCAGCTGACTCTAAGAACCTTTCCCTCCTCACAGAATACGGCTCTGTGGCTCTGTATTATTCAAGCCTTTAGGGAATGTGTTTATGTAATCATTAATCTCACTGCTGCCAGGATTAACGCTCCATCTTACTGATCATTGAGGTAGGCTCAACCTGAAAGCATTGGCTCAACTCAGGAATACACACAGCACAGACATAATAACGCCGACACATCTCGACAAACAAAACACACACACACACACACATGCACTTAGTGGCTTCGTCTTGCAACCCTGCAAAGCGAGGGAAGAATGCTTTGCGCCTGGCTGCATAATCCTCCCTCGCTGAATGGAAGCAGGCCAGAGTTCACAGCGCAGTGTGTAAAACAGTGGTGCATGGGGCGCTAGCACGGTGTGTAAACTCTGTCGAGGCCACTTCTCACATGGCATGGCCCGTGTTTTCGAATCGAACACGCTTTGAGATCCAGGGTGGAGAAATGCAAAAGCGTATTCCTTTTTGCTTTTCTTTATTTTGTCAAAGATGACACAGGATGCTACACTATACAGGAAATTTAGAACTAATAGCAAAGGTGCAGGAGTAATATGTTAACTTGACTGTTAGCGTTCCAGCAGGGGATTATTCACTTAGCCTCCATTTGTTATAACAGCAGCTCTGTTTGCCTGCGCAAAGAGCAAATGATTCAGTCGTTCTCCGTCACGGAGTATTTCGAGCGCGGTCCATTGTTGCCGAACGTGAAAGCCCTTCATCTCTCCATTGAATTCAAGTGCTAGTTACAGCTTCATTTGTCCCGTGCCTTCTTTCCTCTGCGCTTCTCGCTCTGTCTCTCTTTTAAAAATCTGTCTGCCAGACATGACAGAAATCCATAGGTCAGAATACTGGAAGTGCATAAGCACTTTCCTGAGAAAAGACAGGCGTACAGACAGAGAAGGAAAGAGAGGGAGAGTGTGTGTGTGAGAGGGAGAGGGAGAGTGAGGGAGAGATAAAGAAGTAAGCAGATGGAAGGAGAGAGATAGCAGTCAGCCGAGCTGAATGCCTGAGAATGCTGTCTTTTGGAGGTCCCATGACACAGCAGATCTGGGGAAAGGTTGGGTGCGTCTGGTTACAGCTCTATCGGGGCTTTATCAGCGGATGAAGGGATTCGGTATCGCTCGCTAATGTAACAAGCCCCATTTGTCTCAGTCACACATCTCTGGAAGCATCTTGCTGAAGCCATTGATGTCATTCATCTAGTCTGTCCTCGGTTGCTCTGCTCCGTCACCGAAGAGAGAACAGAGGAGATACTCAGGACTAGAATTACTCGGTCTGTTGAGGAATTATCAACTCGGAAGATGAGTTTAACCAGAATCTTCAGAGATTCCTTCATAAAGTCATCGAGACTGCTTCTGTTTCTTTCCCTTTGTTCTGATTTGACGTTAGAGGTCACAACACTTGTGCTCTCGAAGCAAACTGATATGAGACTTAGCAGGGCGACACGTTCATTAAAGCGCCGAGCCGCTATTAAAGCTGACAGACAGGGCCAGCTGGGTCAGGAGCTTCTGTCCTCTCTACACTGTAGTCTGTAGATTGATCATGTAAACAAAAGCCAAACGCCATGCGAACAATGTAAACAGTCTGAGTTAAAGCATAGCAAATCAACTAGGCACGGCATCGATCACTGGGTGTCAGTGTGGGGAGCTGTGGAATTATTGGCAAGGAGGAGAACAAATGTAATGGGGAAAAAATGGAAAATACCAAATGACTATATTACTCATAAATTTTTTTTGTGCAAGACCTTTGTGCTATGTGTTATGAATTATCGGTTCGTAACATTATTTTCAAAGTTATTACTCACTAATTTGATCAGCTGTCTATAAAAACTGCACATGAGCCAATTAACATCATCGTAAAGTCGATCAAATCTATCATTTAGCTAACATTAAACAAATCATTCTATTTATTCAGGATGCACTGAACTCTGTGGTTTAGAAATGGGCTCAGATAGACGAAATTTGTCTACTCTTTTATAAGACTTTGTTTCTATTTTATTTTATTCTATTAGCCAGTTAATAATGGACAGTAAAAAAAAAAAATGGCCAAATAGGATGAATTGGTCTGCATATGTATGTAGTGCCAATAGTATTATAGTATTAATGTTTTGTTGTTTTGTTTTTTGTTTCTGGTGAATGGTCTAAAAATAAAAAATGGGGCCTTATGGAAGAGAAGAAGTTTGCCAGAGTGCTTGTGTATTATTTAATAATAATAAAAATCCCTTTAAAAATCCAAATTTTAAATGATTACATTGCGTGAGTCTCTTATATATAAATATAGCCACACTTGAACTCTATGAATAACAAGGAGCTAAGAATAGTGTAGCACA
Source organism: Hemibagrus guttatus (assembly GCA_033459395.1). Lineage (NCBI taxonomy): Eukaryota > Metazoa > Chordata > Actinopteri > Siluriformes > Bagridae > Hemibagrus > Hemibagrus guttatus. Next base: position 1,400,126 of record JAUCMX010000013.1, on the reverse strand, counting down.
GGCCTGAGTCAAGAGAAGTGTGTGTGTGTGTGTGTGTGTGTGTGTGTGTGTGTGTGTGTGTGTGTGTGTGAGGAAAGTCAGGAAACGATGTGATAAACACGGACAGCCGAGCTTGTGCTGTCATGTGTGGCTATGACTAGAGTCGGGGGGCAAAACAAGCGGCCAGGTATTTATTCCACTTCCTCTCTAATATACAGAGAAATCGATTCAGTCTCTGACTTCATAAAACTACAGCTGGAGCAGATGTTCAGGACATGTCCATACATACACATTCCATAACACTGCATTGCTCAATACCACACAGCCATTCTGTACCAGCTGCTTGCGTCTCCTAAATACGACTACAGTAACAGTATCTGTGGTAGAGAACAGAGGATATAATTATATGTAAACAGACTATTATAAATGTATTAAAAGTTATTATATTTAATATTAAATATTTATCAGATACACAAAATTACATTGTATTATAACAGTATATGGTAATGTTCAGAACTATAAATGCAATAGTAATAATAATTAAAATAATAATTTTTATTGTTGATGTTAATTATCATTGTTATTGGTTAGCAGTAGTAATATAGGAATAATATTGTATTTGTATAAATGGATAATTTAGATTTGTTTTATATTTGGTGTAAATGGAAGCAAATTACACTGTTAACATTTTTAGAGATTATATAGCATTTAAGTCCGATCATATGAGCAGCATTCTCGTGCTGAATGTGTTGGTAGATTAGGCAGAGTGCAGCTGCAGTTCGACTGTTCGGTTGCCTTTCAGTGGCTTCATTAGCTCTCTAAACACACACACACACACACACACACACACTGGAAATTTTCACTGTTGCTATTACATAGAGCAGGGCTTCCTCCTGAGCTGAGCCAAATCAGCTCCAGGATGGGTGTGTGTAGGGGTTTGGGAATTTGCTCACACACATTTGTCCAGCACTTGCCTATTCTGTATGATCATCGTGCACTATGTGTGTGCTGTTAGTGCCATGAATTTATCACTTTCTGATGATTAAATATGCTCTGGATGCAGTGCAGGACTTAAAGTGAGCTCCGGGGATTTATTATTAATATTTTCTTATTATTTATTCTTATTTTGTTGCTGTGGTGGAAATCACAACCCACCTTCATTAAAATGATTATATTTATTGTTAAGTTCCTATAGTTAGGCCTAGGTGATGATAGAAAATATTTATTTGTTTTTATATTGTAAGCACTTACATAAAATATGATTTTTATTTTTAGTATTTGTTTATTTATTGATGTAATTATTTACCATTTATTTGTCTTATTTATATATTATTTAATTTAAAATATTTTTATTTTCTAGCGTTTATTTGTCTTATTTATTTACTTCATTTAATTATTTAATTAAACGTTTTTATTTTTAGTATTTATTTTTCTTATTTATTCAATTTATTTAATTAATTATTTAATTTAAAATAATTTTATTTTTAGTATTTATTTGTGTTTATTTATTTAACTGTATTTTTAATTATATATTTATTTAGTCATTTAATTAATCAATCAATTAATTAATTTCTATTTATTTATTTATTTATTTATTTACGTTACCAATTAATGGTGTCCCTGGCTGCAGAGAACCCCAGATGTTAGGAATCCTTGACCAGTTTGATGCCATTGGTTGGTTTTAAAGCTTTAAAGAATTCAATCTTGTTTTTTTTTATTGAAAATATTTCCTGCTGTGGTTAAGGTGATGCGTGGGTTTAAGTGTAAGTACAGGTTAGAGTAAGCCTCACAGAGTGCCTTGTTGTGTCTGTTACTTCACAACTTCTGTCAGTTCATCTCACACATCTCCGGTGCACCCACACGGCTGCCCTGTGACTGGGACGTGCAGGCCGTGGGGCAGTCCAGCTGAGCACTAGAGCGCCGATCGGATCAGACAAAGCAGCAGCGGCAGTGCGAGCTCCTGCAGAAGAGCATATTAATGCAGCAATTACAGGCGTAAAGCATCGGCGCTGCTTGCTGAGAGAGAATGAGAGAGAATTCCCTCGTGCGCAGGAACACACTGCTTTGTTGTTGTGTAAAGGTTTTCTCGGTGTAATTGTGCAGGCCCGGTTTGAAGCTTTCATCATATATATTCTTTCACCCACATCTTTGTTTTCCGGCACACGGGACTGGCTCGCCCGCAGGGCCTGTGAGGACTGAGTCACTGTTTAACTAAAGGGATGGCGCTCTCACTTGAGGCTTAGAGCTGCTTCAGCGTGTGGGGTTGAAATGGCTCAGAGTGGTTTAAGATGCAGCACTTGTTTTTTTTTTTCTGCGACTAAAAGCTTTCGTGCCTGTGTGAAGTCATGCATTCACATCACAAAATAATAATTCAATAAAATGAATCAAAAATATAAATGTTATTACTTTATGATGATTATAATAATAATAATAATTATTATTATTATTATTATTACCGTACCATTTATATGAGACATCATGACTCTGGTCTTACTTTCTGAAAGCCCAGAACAGAACCTGCAACAGCGCTGCTCCTGCAGCAGCCAATCAAAAAGCCCTCTGTGATGTTTCGGCTTCAGTGAGTCCCAGCCTCGGCGGAGTGCGCCGTCAAGCCTCGTCTCGCATGTGGCGTCCATGACCAAAAATAGCAGACGGTGGAATGCAGAAAGGTTCCACTCAACTGGCAGCTTTTAATTCCTTATTCTGCAGCAAACGTGTGTAGTTTGCGGAGAAAATGACAAATTTAGACACCCAAAATGATTGACATATCAAGTGTGGTTCCTCAGGCTTCAGCTTGACTTATCGATCTACTATAAATATTTATGCTTGCGTAAAGCTTACACCTGTGCTGTTCCTTCCAACTCCCAACGCATTCGATTCATGTTTGTTGGAAAAGCACAGAGTTTAGGCACAATGCCATGTTTTCCACCTTCTCTCTCTCTCTCTCTCTCTCTCTCTCTCTCTCTCTCTCTTTCGTGTTGTGTCGCTCCTCTGGGACTTGCAGTGTGCAGTGACATGGTGAGAGGCGGCCTTCCTGTGACATGGGAAGTCCCCACATCTAAAGACTGTGCTTCACCTATCGCTGATCAGAGACATAGCGAGAGCTCAGGTGGGGTGATGGGGCACGGCAGAGAACTGAACACAGCACACATGCTCCCATGCATCCTTTTTTCCCCCTCTTTTCCCCTGAGCACACACACACACACACACACACACACACACACATATGCACACAGACACTTACACTCACATCTGGGAAGCTTGTCAATCTTTGCCACAGCAGCACACGAGTGCCCACATTATTCCTCCTCCGTAAACCGACACAATAGGAGTCGCCGAAGACGTTTCGGTGTAGACGAGAGACTCGAGTGCATCCAGTAAAAGAGAGAAAATCAGGCTGCAGTTTCCACAGAAACATTTTAAATATTTGTGTTTGTGTCTGTGTGTCTTTGTGTGTATGTGTATGTGTGTGTGTGTGTGTGTGTGTGTGGCGTGGGGGGATTGGGGCAGAAAAATTAACGGCATTACGTGCAAACAAACACAGATGTACACGAGTTCCCTGCTGAAAGCAGCCCAAAGGCAGGCAGCCAGAGTGGAGTTACACAGCCACTTCAGCCTGTACAGGAAAAACCCACGAGTGAAGAGTGTTTAATATCTCTCTCTCTCTCTCTCTCTCTCTCTCTCTCTCTCTCTCTGTCTCTCATCAGCCTCACTGCCTCTCAGATCTGTTCATGTCTCTCGTGGATCAGAGCAGATGAGCAGATGACCATGATTACAAGTGAAGAATTGAACAAAAACACAGACAAAATAACCCAGACAGCTTAATTAAAATCTTCATAGATCTTTCATCTCAGATGGTTTATTTTTTATTTCTCAACATGTAATGTGACTTTTGGACATTTATTTTGTTATGACACAGATGTGTGTGTGTGTGTGTGTGTGTGATGTCACACAGCTCGAAGGAAGAACACACTGTCTGTTGGGTCTCATGGTAATATGCCAACAAGCTACAATCCCCAAACAAATTACACATTTATGCTATTCCGTCTGTGCCTGTGTGCCACTGCTGTCCTCCGCCACTGACATTCAAATAACCTTCCCTCTAATGCTCGAAGGGGAATGAAGAAAGAGAGCCTGCTTTGTTCTGTTACATTACAGCATGACCCCAACGCAAAAAAAAGCCATCTGTCTGTCCGTCCGTCAGAGTGGGTCGATAGGGTCATTTGAGTATTGTTTCTTAATCTTTAGTAGGATATTTCTGTCTGTCTCTAGAATCATTCCATAACCTATAACGTGTATTCTAATTCTGTGCCAATCCGATCGGAATTTTGTCCAGAACAGCAGATCCGAGGTTCATTTCAGCTGTACGATTTATAATAATGTAAATAAATAGCGCTCAGAGGCTCGGAGCTTTGTAACGGTCAGTAAGTCGGACGGCCTCGTACCTTTCTGGTTTGTCTGGAACGTGACAAGCTTCTGTTTTTATCGCGTTACATTCGAAAGAGAGAACAAAGGTGAAGGAAGGAGTGTTTATAGCTGCTGTGATGTAAACGATAACAGGAACGTCCATATCATTATATACGACCACAAACTCGTTCGTTGAGATATTAAAATAATAAATGTCGTGCTGGTGTGTGAGAGGACTAAAGGGCTAAAAAACTGGAATCAGCTTTGTGTTATCATGAGCATCATCCTCTGCTTTGTTGATGAATTTCCTGTAACAGCGTGCACCATCATGTTTTTCTTTCCTACATATAAGCCATTTAGTACATTTCTGAAATCGAGGGAAATATGGTGAAATCTTTCTGAGTGCCGCTCGATGAAGCTGCCATTTGTTCGTTTGGAGCTGGAAGACCCTTTGTTAATCTGGCTGTAATGCTGCACTGGACACAGTTCCAGCATTACTGTCCAATCACTTACATAAGCCTCTGACATGAGCACGCTGGCTTGCATCACTTGGTCACTGACAGCTGTCAACACACACCCACATTAGCAACCGCATTGCTTGTTGTTTTGTAGAATAAACATTTATTTAAATGATCAGTCTGGCGCGTCAATGGAAAGAGGTTTGGTCTGTCATCTTGTTGTCTTTGTCCACAGCTCCGTGTTTGTCTTTAACCCAGCGTGACCTAATGGGTTAATCTCAGGGCTGGAGGAATGCATGCCAGTCTGTCCTCCACTGCCAGATTGGCACCAGTTTGTGCACAGTGTGGGAATACCCAAAGATGTATTTATTTAAAAAAAAAAAAAGTTTCTCATTGAGCTTTCCTAACTAGCTGTGTTATTATGTGACAAATAAAAGCGCTGATATGAGTCGATAATCTGCAAGCAGTTCTCGTAAACTGCAGAAGCTGCTTAATACAGAGACAGAGCCTGTGTGTGTGTGTGTGTGTGTGTGTGTGTGTGTGTGAGATGAAGCTAGTATGCAGCCCTCCCTCCATTAGTGAGGCAAATCCTCTGAATATTTCACACGCCTTCAATATATTGTGTCAACATCCCACTTTTGCCTCTCTCCTGAATGACGCTCTTCAGGTACAAATGAGGCGAGAGCGCATTAAAGGGCCTCCGTGGCAAAGCGGCTCGGCTCACAAAACAAGTGCCTTTTTTATGCTGATGTCAGCACTAATGTGCTGAAAGAATGGCACGCCAGTGACAGGCTAGCGCCGAGCTGTTAGCATGCGTTACGCTGTAATGATCTTTGTCTCCGTTTTTGATGAAGTGTCTTTTTTTACCCCCTTAACCGACTTCACTGTCTTCATTTGTTCTTTTTCGGCGCAGGAAGTCTGGCTTGACTAGAGAGAAAATGTTCTGCTCATAATTGCCGTGTTTCATGCTCTCGGCCCGGCTCAGACAACCAATCTCGAACGAGGCGCTCTATTGCTGGCGAAATTATGCTATAAAATACTGGAATTTATGTGCATAAATGACGTGTTTCAACCAATTACAATGGCCTTTTGGTGCACAAGTGACAATTGTGTTTGATGATAGTGGGAATGGAGGGTCTGCTGTAAGCCACTGTAGAGGATTTGCTCACATAGGCCTTGATCTGAGGGCAGAGAGAGAGAGAGAGAGAGAGAGAGAGAGAGAGAGAGGGAAGGGGAGAAAGAGGTGGAGGGAAACAGACAGCCAGACGGAGGGGGCAGGGAGGGAAAAGAAGAGGATGAGCAAGGGAGAGGGAAAGAAACAGACAGGGCCAGAGAGAATGAGAGCGACATGACACATCACCCTCTCCTCTGCATCCCTGTCGCCTCTGACTCACTGACCTTGAACTGAGCTCTGGGGAGTTACAACAGAACTCTCAATCAGCATCTCGCTGTAAAGATGTTCTCTCTGAATACACACTAAGCGCTCGTTCTCTTTAAATACACACAGTGGGTTCCAAGGTCTCAAACGTCCCGCTCTCTCTACTCTCTCTCTCTCTCTCTCTCTCTCTCTCTCTCTCTCTCTCTCTCTCTCTCTTTCTTGTGTGTAGATCCATAGCTAAGACAAAAAAACAAACCCAAGCATCTCTATTGGTTCATGTCATTGATCTCTGACACCCTACAAATATGATGACATGCTGCTGCTTCCTCTATATCGTAATGTATGTTTGTTATCAAATTCCTTTATTCTCTCCAGCTTTGCTTAGCAAAAGGGGAAAATCCTAGATCACAAATGAAGCGAAAAACATCGCTTGTGAAATAGCATGCACATCAAAAATCATTTCAGAACATGATTCATAACCTGCTTCTTTAGTGATGACATTCACTGATGAACTTAAAGAAGCAATGAACAATCACAGACGTTGTCTAGACTGCGCCTTTTTGTTTGTGCGTGTCGCTTCTCCTAACGTTTTGGTATCGTCAGACCAATCAGTCTCTGCCTCACTCTGCCCACTAATGCTGGACCTCATGTCAATAGATATTGACTTGTAGATGCGCAGTAGTCCCTCCACAAAGCGCTCTCTCTCTCTCTCTCTCTCTCTCTCTCTCTCTCTCTCTCTCTCTCTCTCTCTCTCTCTCTCTCTCTCTGTGTGTGATAACCTCTGTGTGAATTTGTTTAAGCCCTCTATCAAAGTACTCCCAGTGAAGATTTTTGGGCTTGGGTTTAGCTCTCTGTCTCTCATTCGCTAGACAAAAGAAGCAGCAAGCGAGTCCAGGAGCCCCCAGTGTGAGCCAGATCGTTCACAAAGAGCTCAGTGAGTGTTTCATGTAGAGGCCTAGAGAAAGGGTACTGATGAGAGCAAGGCACTGTTTGCTCCCAGGGCCCCTTCTTACTGTATCCTTCACACTGGGCATTGAGTCATGCCCAAGCCAGTGCCCAGTGCACACGTTGTGTCTGCTTCATCTCCTCTACCCTTGCCCGACGTGCAACTCTCAGTCAGCTCGATTGCCCACCTCTAAAGCCGCTAAGATGGAGGGCCCTTTGAGCACTGCCTGAGGAGAGAGAGGAAAGCCAGCAGCCTTCTTCTTTCAGCCTGGCACCCACAGCTTGGACTATGATGCCAGCCTTGTGGAGGTGAGTGGAGGATGGGAGGAGAGAGGAGGAACAGCGCTCCACTGCCACCTGCTGGTCGGAGCCCATTAGTGCCGTGCCTTTCCCGGACCTCGACCACAGCCAGCCTTAATTACTGCACGCCTCAGTTGTTCTAAGTGCATGTCAGAACAAATTATGTAAGTAATGAGGCTGAAAATGCTAAAGGAGCAGGAACACGCTGGCACTCTAATGCTCATGGCGGGAGAACATAAAAACAAACAATCGAGTACTGTGCCTGCACGGCGAGCGTCCACCGCACCGAGGCAGCACAAGAAAAAAAAAAAACACAGATAATTATTTTATTTATTAAAATATATTCATTACCCAACTATCTCTCATTCTTGAGTGGTCTGGATGCATTGTGGTGTAACGATAGCTGATAACGAATACACCGCCACTTCTCCAGAGAGCCGGCATAGCTGCTGTCAGCATGTAGCCCGTGTTGTGCTGACTGAAGCGTCGGCTGGGACGCTGCTCACGGGCTGCGAGAGAATGCCAACAGGATACACTGCTCGCTGGTTGAGATTAGAGGTTACGGGATCTGCTGTTGGAAACGCGAGACAGAGATTCCTGCCCCCTGGGTGCAATGTAAGGCTGTGACATTATGCAGATAGGTCTCAGGCATCTGATATCAGGTCCCCATGGCTGCAGTGGAGGCAAGACGCGATGTGGGTGAATGAATTTCTAGCAATTAGATTTATAAAAGTCCTCCAGAGTAATTATGCAGCTTCTGTGTGCTGGACGATGGGAAGAAGCTCTGTATGGAGCGGCTTCTGCCAAATAGAAACAAAGTGATTAGGTGAGACATATTTAGATATATTTTTGTTTTATAATTCGATTTATAGCGTATTATTTTGAGACTGTATTCTGAAAGTGTATTTTAGAGAATAAAAGTTTAATGTAATGATGTTATCTGTATCTGTATCTCTATGTGCTGAAATGAATAAATCTCTATTATCTGTCCAGAGGTAGAAATGTCAGCACCATCAGCATGGGGTCTGGATAGTTCCTCATCCTCAGCTGCATCACTCGTGTTCACAATGGAGTTATTATTCTTGATTGTTCCTAGCCACGAAATGCTTTTTATTTGTTTTTTTAACAAAATATAGTTGGTTTAATTTGTTTGTATGTGTGTTTGCATCCATTTAGAACCTGTCTGTTCAATATGTGTATAATACTAATGAAATAATTTATCATTTAATCATTTAATTTCATCCCTAGTAGACAATTCCAAGTGCACTTACTTACAAGTCACGTAATGTGGCTTACACAACGGCTTACAGCACCCAGGCTTAGGATCTAAATGATGTAAGAAATGGAGTAAGGTACAAACAATCCTGTGATGCTGTATTCTGATAAACATAAAAGAAATATATAGAAAGTCAGCATATAAACCGATCAGGTATAACATTGTGAGAGGTGAAGTGAATAAGAGTGATTATCTCCTCATCATGGCACCTGTTAGTGGGTGGGATATATTAGGCAGCAAGTGAACATTTTGTCCTCAAAGTTGATGTGTTAGAAGCAGGAAAAATGGACAAGCGTAAGGATTTGAGCGAGTTTGACGAAGGACCAAATTGTGATGGCTAGACCACTGGATCAGAACATCTCCAAAACTGCAGCTCTTGTGGGGTGTTCCCGGTCTGCAGTGGTCAGTATCTATCTAAAAGTATCCTTTAAGTCCTCTGTAGAGGCTCCACCTCGCAGCTTACAGGACTTAAAGGATCTGCTGCTAACATCTTGGTGCTAGATACCACAGCACACCTTCAGGGATCTAGTGGAGTCCATGCCTCCACGGGTCAGAGCTGTTTTGGCAGCAAAAGGTGGACCGACACAGTATTAGGCAGGTGGTCATAATGTTATGGCTGATTGATGAAACTATTGTATTATTTATACACACACACGCACACACACAATGTGCTCAGCATACGTTATACATTATATTATATACGATATATTATGTTGTTGCTGCTGTCGTCCCTGATATCTTCATCGTCTTCACGGTGATTCTTGTAGTCTTCCTCTCACTAGATGTAAAAGACACCGCTGGGGTTTTAATGCACAGGAGCTGAAATTTTCACTTCTGAAATCAGTCCAGTTCTGTACTTAGGAGGTGCTCCTTGTCAAACAGTTGGCCTCTTATTGCTCCCTGAAGGGTCTGCTGGAGTATTATGATTGTGTGTGTGTGTGTGTGTGTGTGTGTGTGTGAGAGAGAGTGTGTGTGTGTTTTTCCTTCGTGTAGTTTGAAGTGACAATGTTATTGCAATGGTTTGCAGGGGGTTGTATTCAGAGTTAAGATGGTCTCCTCTGTAAAACTGTGTAGTTTTATCTGTCGCTGTGTGGCAGGGAACAGATTTGTTTGAAGCTCCGCGCTGTTTCATGTAGCGACACACAGCCGTGGCGGAGGTGTCGTGCTGTGCCTGGTGACAGCCAAGAAAATCCTGACTGTTTCTTTTCTCTTTCTCTTTCTTCTCCGTAGCCCAAATTGAAATTATTCCCTGCAAGATCTGTGGAGACAAATCATCAGGCATCCATTACGGTGTGATAACATGTGAGGGCTGTAAGGTAAGCAAACCAAACAAATGTCTGCATGTGTGTGTGTGTGTGCGCTTGCATATGTGCCTGTACACAAAAGTGTGTGTGTGTGTGTGTGTGTGTGTGTGTGTGTTTGGGTAGGTGGGCATGAGTTTTGAAAGCAATATTTGAATATGTGCTTGAAAAGGAGGGCTAAATGAAGGTACTGAAGGTCTAAACATCAGTGTGTTCATCATCATTAACATGACATAGTCGGCTTGGACGAGCTGCACTCCGTCATTATTAGGACCACGTGACTTCTGCGACTTGTTTTCTTTCTGCACTCTCCGGCAGATATTTTTTTATGACTTTGGCTCTGCAGTTACTGCCTGCTTCACAAATAAAACTGTCAAAGGTGCAGTGCTTTGAAGTACACCACATAGTTAGCTGTTTTGCCGTGGCTTTTCTGAAACTACCCTGTCTGTGCTTGTTTTAAATATGCCATCCACTCAGCAGAAGGAATTATATGCTTACTGTATATGTCTTCCCTTAGTAGTGTTTTTGTTTGTTGTTGCGACTCTCCAGGCAAGCGCTGCACTGCACTGCACTGCACAGCGTAGCAGAAATGAACAAACTCTGCCATCCGACTCTATTTTTGAATAAAAGGCAGACTCTGTGTTCAGCACATCGCTCACTCACACTACAGTGGAACAAAGAGAACAGAACAGGGAAAAAATGTGTACAGGCCTGAAGAATAAACTGCTGAAATGTATCTTTAATGATTGCTAATTACTTCAGGCAGAGAGGCATTTAATGATATGTGCGAGCACACCGCTCTGGCCCATAAATCATAGCATTATAAAGGAGCGCTGCTTGTCACCAGCAGTCCTACCCCGCTTTCATAATGGCTGCCATTAGAAAGCAACTTGGCAGCTGTCAGCTGTTTTCTTGTAATTAAACAGCCAATGAGCAACTAATTAAGACATATGTGTATCGAGCAGTGGAGTGGGGTATGTTAATGGTGTGCTGGAATCAATTCATTAAGTAAAAGGGATGAGGTATCAACTCAGTGTGACTGCGTGCTCTCGCTCTCTCTCTCTCTCTCTCTCTCTCTCTCTCTCTCTCTCTCTCTCTCTCTTCCTCTCCCACTGCTTTTGAAATCTGTTATTAAACTAATAACCACAGACAAACTCAACGTTATTTACAATCAAACACTTAAAATTGAGCTAAGCGGCTTTTCATCACCGTCTTTCACTAAAGAGCGTCCGTATGCAACGGCTAATCATTAAGTACGCCTCTCCACATAAAGGATCTCATCTGTGTGATGAGCTGGAAGCAATCTCATCGATAAGCCTTTGTGTATATGGGTATGGTTTCATCCACAGTTCTGGTTTCTATGTGTTGTTTTTCCTTCAAATACATGAAGTTTAATTTGTTTAGAAGAGCATTTTGTTGTGAATTATGGAGCTCTCATAAACAGCCACCTCTGTCACTCTCTCTCTTTGTCTCTGTCTGTCTCATTCATGCAGGGCTTCTTCAGGAGGAGTCAGCAGAGCAATGCGGCATATTCGTGCCCACGTCAGAAGAACTGCCTGATCGACCGTACCAGCCGAAACCGCTGCCAGCACTGCAGGCTGCAGAAGTGTCTGGCCGTGGGCATGTCACGGGACGGTGAGTGTGCTGCTGATCCTGGTACAGTGTGCACCAGGGAACAACAGCCCCCTTTCCGCATGAGGGGCTTCAGGGCATTGCCAACACAAGCTGCAAAAATACATGGAATGGAATTCTGAGCGTTAGGCAACCTACAGTGAATGTTTCATAAACCTGCTTATGGTTCGTCATCATCAGAAGTGGGTCTGATCATCTGGAAGCTACATGCTTATTCACAACAGTACGATTTGTTTAGTTATTTGTAGATTGTCTGGCAATCAAAGGGGTGGAGGAGTAGAGTAGTAAACAATGAGTAGACAGTCAGCTGAATATAAATAGTTAAACAGTAAAATGTGCACGACAAGAGTTAACACGACTTAATGGATTACAGATATATGTCTCGTAGAAAAATGAAACAATATAGTGTTTAGTTACATGCTTTGCTGCTCGCACAATAAAATATTGCTTCTTGGAAAAGGATCTTATTGATAGCTTTGCGTCCGAGACAGCATCTCTTCAAACATGTTTGTCTCATCACAGCTGCAAGGTCAAAACTCCTGCCAGATTTCATATCCCCACCCTTTCATATATCACTTCCGACCAATCGCTGAGGATTTACCTTTCTGACCTTCCGGAACTTTTGGAATCCTGTTTGGAAAGAGAAACTGTAAATCCTTTAGAGGCTGATATATGAAATGAATGTTTGCTCTATCGTCTGGGCAGAAAGAAACGTGTCATTTTCTTTTTCACGTCTCTCACGTGGCTGAATTATGAAAGGGGTGTGATTTTTGTAAGAAAAATCAGCCATTTTTGTATAGGAATACTCATTAACAGCTGCGATCGTGGACTTTTTGTTTCATTTCTGGAACATTGCACTGGCTGTGGTCAGATAAAAAAAATAAATAAAACACTCCCCTGCAATCCAGTGACAAGATCAATGGCCTAGTACTCGCCTTCCTCAGTTAGGTCTCATGTTGGACTTCAGGCAAGGCGGAGGGTTTCTGACAGCAAGTGGCTTTTATTAAATGACTGTCATTAGAAAGGCTCATTAAAGCCAACGCAGGTGAGCAGCATTAACAGGAACACAGGTGAGTGTGTGTGTGTGTGTGTGTGTGTGTGTTTTGTGTGTATGTTAAGGCCCCCTGCAGGGCTTCTGACTGGGCTGCGTGACTGTGGCCCGTAACAGGAAGCAGTAATCAGGCCAGGCCTTCAGAGTGTGCTGGGCTACTCTCTCACACACAACCAGGACAGGCAAGGTGACTTCTGAGTTCACTCAGATACGAGCCCCCATCTGCCTCTCCACTAGCACACACACACACACACACACACACACACACACACACACACACACACACATCAGCTCTGGGTTGTTTGTTCTTTTTCTGTAAGAGCTGGACTCCAGTGTTCCCTTCTCTTTATTTTACAGTCAGTCCAACCATTTACACTTTCATTATTCCTCTCTGCCTGCCAAGAGCAAAAAGCTTTCACACTGAAATCTATGAACTCATTATTTTTTAGCTTACCTCTTTTTTAATAGACCAACACTTTCTGTTCACAGGCCCACTGCCAGTGCTGGATTCTCTGTCTAACCCCCAGCACTTAACCAACTACTTGTTATATGTACATTTGTGTGGGTGACAAGAACGTTACTCTGAACCATCCATGCTCCAACAAGAATCTACCTCACTGGACATAAAAACAATCCAGTAGCAGAAAAAGCAGTAGCTCTTCTGTATTCACTGTTCTGCTGTGTGCTGTATTGTACACAATGAGGAATGTCCTTGTCTTGTCCACTGCGAGTTGTTCTGGCCAAGCCTACTGTCCCTGTCTGAGTCAGGAAGGTTAAAAAACAGCAGAAAGTTGCTGTAAACGTGTCAAAGTGGCAGTGTTTTATACCCGTTACTTGGCTAACGTGCCAGGAGATAACTCTTTCCCACTGGTCTGGCTGCTACATTAAGCTCCCTGTCTTAGGTCCCGTGTCCCCCAGGCAAGGAGAGTAGGGTGGAGATGACTGTTTTGTATCGTCTGGTTTAATTACTTGATTTTTGTCTTTCGTTTTAGCGGTGAAGTTCGGGCGCATGTCAAAGAAGCAGCGGGACAGCCTGTACGCCGAGGTGCAGAAGCATCGTCTCCAGCAGCAGCAAAGGGAGCAGCAGCAGCAGCCGGGCGAGGCCGAGCCGCTCACGCCCACCTACGGCCTCTCAGCAAACGGCCTCACCGAGCTGCACGATGAGCTGAGCGGCTACATGGACGGCCACACGGCCGACGGCACCAAGCCTGACTCGGGTGTGAGCAGCTTCTACCTGGACATCCAGCCCTCGCCCGACCAGTCCGGCCTGGACATCAACGGCATCAAGCCCGAGCCTATCTGCGACTTCACGCCAGCCTCAGGCTTCTTCCCGTACTGCTCCTTCAGCAACGGCGAGACCTCCCCCACCGTCTCCATGGCCGAGCTAGGTGAGCACGGCTGAGGCTGGAGATATATGCAGCAAGAAGGAGGATATAGTGAGATCTATGCAGTATAGGGAGATGTAGAGAAAGACTAAAGACATATGGTGTAAGGAGGAGATGCAGCAGAGAAATATACACTAGACAGTATTCTGGGGTGATGGGGCACCGGGGGGGGGGTTAGGAGATGGGGAAGAACTCAACCGTGGGGCAAATGACATAAAGGTGGCTTAAAATAGCAGAAGGTTGGAGACTCATCTCCGAGACTCATTAAAAGTGCCTCTTTTTTGTAATTAGTTTCCATTAATTAGGGCCAATCAGGATCCAGCAGGGCACGAGCCAAGGGAAATAATTTTTTTTAGGTTCCCCATGTGCTCTGGGACTCCTTATAACAGATGTGTTTTCAACATGATTGGATTTTTATACTGGTGTTTTTTTCCCTTTCCCTTATGCTCTTTTTTTTTATTTTTTTTTTTATTGAAAGCAAATGTGACCTTTGTTTCTGTGGGTAATGTGCATATATTCTACCTTCCTTATATCATATGGCAGACACACCGCAGTTATTCTACTTCTCCGCGATGAGTTTCATGCTGGCAACAGTAGAGGAAAATGTCAACAAACTTCTAAATCAAATTTAACAGCTCTACTTCAGTGTGCAATAATAACATTTAGCCATCTGAAAGTATCCTCTTGTTACTGGTGCAGTGAACTCAAGCCTTTGGACAGGTAGAGCAGAACATCTGTGTGTGTGTGTGCGTGTGTGTGTGTTGGTGCGTGTGTGTGTGTTGGTGCATGTCTGAATCTTTGACGCTGTCCTGCTTGTCTGTTGCAGAGCATCTGGCCCAGAATATCTCCAAGTCCCACATGGAGACATGTCAGTATCTGAGAGAGGAGCTGCAGCAGATGACCTGGCAGGCCTTCCTGCAGGAGGAGATGGAGAGCTACCAGAACAAGGTATCAATCTTCCACACACACACACACACATCACCACCACCACTATCGTCACCTACATCCCTACTGAATTTCAGCTGTTCATGCTCTTTAACCATTTAGATCTCATTTACAGCTATATGATCTTTAACTTTTGAGTTTTGTGTCCACACACTCTTGATTTTGCTGCATACAAGATTCAAGATTCTTTTATTGTCACTATATTGAGTACAGTGAAATTAGAGCAGTCCTTGCAGTGCAGTTGTTCTTCTTCTTCTTTCGGCCGCTCCCTGTTCGGGGTCGCCACAGCAGATCATTTGGTCCGTATGTTTCAACTTGGCACAGGCCCTTCCTGACGCAACCTCCCATTTAATCCGGGCTTGGGGACCGGCACTGAGAGTTAACTCTTCAGTGTCTGGGTTAAATGTCAGACAATATAGAATAGAAAGTTCAGCAGAATTTAAACACACTGAGTAATTTACACCGATCAGGTATAACACTGTGAGCAGTGAGAGGTGAAGTGAATAAGACTGATGATCTCCTCATCATGGCACCTGTTAGTGGGTGGGATATATTAGGCAGCAAGTGAACATTTTGTCCTCAAAGTTGATGTGTTAGAAGCAGGAAAAATGGGCAAGCGTAAGGATTTGAGCGAGTTTGATGAAGGGCAAAATTGTGATGGCTAGACCACTGGATCAGAACATCTCCAAAACTGCAGCTCTTGTGGGGTGTTCCCGGTCTGCAGTGGTCAGTATCTATCAACAGTGGTCCGAGGAAGGAACAGTGGTGGACCGGAGACAGGGTCATGGATGGCCAAGGCTCAATGATGCACATGGGGAGCGAAGGCCGGCCCGTGTGGTCAGGGCTGTTTTGGCAGCAAAAGGGAGACCAACACAATATTAGGCAGGTGGTCATAATGTTATGCCTGGTCAGTGTATATGATTCAGTACACATATGTGCACATTTTATTTACCAGCCTATTTAAAGGTGGCTAATCCATATTATGTAAACAGAACCAGCTTTTATAACCCTTAAATGGTTTTATTTAGATAACACAGAGCAGATTTCCTAAAAACTAGTATTAGAAATTGTAACTATTATCAGTATTTCTCCTCCAACATCCGTTAAACCTTCATCTTCAGCATAGTCTCATTAAACTGCTGTAGAAATGTATTATTCAAGTGGAAGCTCAGGAAATATACTCGGAAATGTACTGAAATGTCTTTGAAGAAAATGAAAAAGAAGTCCAGAGCACAGATTATTATATTTCTTACTCGGCTAATCAAACCGGCTCTCCTGGCCTCAAGCCTTTCTGATTATAAAAACAGATATTTCTATCTGAAAATGTGTGCAAAAACATCCGCGCCAAATATCTCCGAATGCCGATTAGAGCAGAATCCACTGCGGGACATTTACCCCTGTGTTCATGTGAGAAATCTTGTGTTAAACAGACTGAGTTTCTTTAGAAGAGAGCCAGATATTGATATTTTATCAGCATTATTGATTGATTGATTGATTTATTTTTTGTTCCACCAGCCCAGAGAAGTCATGTGGCAGCTGTGTGCCATTAAAATCACAGAGGCCATCCAGTACGTGGTGGAGTTCGCCAAGCGCATCGACGGCTTCATGGAGCTCTGTCAGAATGATCAGATTGTGCTGCTCAAAGCAGGTAATATGTGTGTATATTAAATCACTGGGATAATACACAATAATATTAAAGTGATATCCCTTTTATTGCTCATGTTTGTCAAGTGTTATAGCCTTTGCATTGTATTTGCTTGTATTTTAATGCTTGACTTTCTTATTTAAACATATACAATTATGATATTAGTAAGATTATTAGACACACTGTATTGACTCTGCTGCATGCATTTATTCTTTAATTCATTCATGCATGCTGTCTTATTGAATGCGTTTATTTTATGACATAGGTTTCATATTTTTCCATTCATGTAGTCTATCTGTGTTTTTCAGTATTTAAAAGATTGCTGCTAAATGAATCTTTCAATGGAGCAGGCTTGCCTACATTTTAATGATTTTAAGGTGATAAGGTGAAGTGCAATATATTATTTTTTAGAGATTGCACAATACCTTTTCTGATGCTCGTACAGACGCTAAAATCTGGAGGATCAGCCAATATGAATATCTGAAAATGACCATGTTATAATCCTGTTTTTTTTTTGTTGAAGTACTGCACAGACAAGTCACACTGTGACTATAATAAAGTAGAACAAAAGGAAAAGCCTAGCCTCTCGCTAAAAACAAAATGCAACTCCAGTTTGTAATATTTGTTCCTATATCCAGAATTCATCCTTTACTATCTTTATATTCAAGCCACCACTTTTTCCTGGCATCTGCTCGACGCTGCAGCTATTTGTTTCTAAATGGGCCGAATAATTGTAATAATGACTTCAGTATGAAGCAAAATAATTATAATTACCGTTCATTCGTTCGTCTTCACTAAGTGCTTTATGGTGGTCTGGGACACTCTGGATCCGAAGCCTCTATCCTGAGGAACACTGAGCATGTAATATTCCATCAAAGTGCACCATGCGTACACACACACACACACACACACACACACACTTTA